>JAJGRX010000471.1:0-20867 GCA_025461125.1 Carex kokanica
GCAATTCTATGTTCTGTTTCAAGATTGGAAATCAAAGCAAAACTTCCCGTTTTGATACAGTATAACACTGCAAAGTTTCAAGGAGGTTAGCTGTATGCTCAGACTAGATGCTCACCTATTTTAGCCTAGGCTATTCTAGTGTATGCAAATCGGCCGGTTCGGTACAAAACCCGTGGTCCACGGGCCCCCTCGGTCCATGGGTCCGCACAGTCCGGATTAGGGAGTCCAAATTTGGAGTGGATGGTCCAAATCCGTGCTAAGGATCATGGTTCAGACCCACACGGGTTGGTCTGGTCCGGTCAATTTTTTTTTTATCAATTGTTTAAAAAACCGAATTACTTAATAAAATAAAAAAAACCGAATTACTTTAAAAAAATAATTATTTTGATCTTTAAAACCAAATTATTTTAAAATTGTAAACATGTTCTCAATTATTTAGATATGTTGTGTAACAAATTTGAATCAATTTTGAATTTGATTGATGTAAGGCTAAACATCTTTTGAATCGACTCAAAAATTTTACATGCTATTTAAAAAATGAATAACACATGTATAATTTTATTTTATTTTAAATTTGAATAATATTTTTTAGAATATCAAATCGATTTATATATAAATAAGATGTACTATAAAATTGTCTTCTACTTTTTTCTGAAAAAAATGACTCAAACAAGATCAATAGCTTGTATTTCTTTTCTATTAAAGAAAATTGGTAGCATTGCTCCTAAAAATAAAGGCAAAAAAATAAAAAATCAATCATTCTGTGACTGAATTATCTTATTGGCCAAATTAAATATCTCAATACTTGTATGTCAAAGAGATAATTTACCCCATGAAATTTTGTTAATGACGTCTTTGAGAAATTCACCCTACAATATATAAATTAAAATTATTATTTCAGTTTAGATTTTAAAGTCCCTTCAATAGTCTAATGTAATTATTAGGAGATAGGAGTAGGTCCGATGGGCATCGGACCTACTTTTAGGTTCAATTAACTCTAGCACCGTACGATTAGCATTAAAAATTGATACAGATTCACACGGATTTTGATGCTCAGGGCACAAATCTTGATGCTGATCGGATGGTCATCACACCCATCAAACCAAAGTAGATCCGATGGGCATCAGACCTACTCTGAATTCAATTATTTGATGAGGTGTTGGATAGAAACTCAGAATGAGAAAACAAAAATTTAATGTAATTATTAGATGAGGCGACCATGGAGTTGGGAAGAAAATGACCCTTGATTTCTTCTCAACTTCCATTGGTAGTTTGGTACCATGATATAAATCAGTTTCAATGATTATAAATTTTAATTAATTGGATCAACCCGAATATACACCGACAAGACTAGCAAATAAAGGTGTACTGGGCAAGTAATTTTTTATTTTATTTTTTAACGAGCGGAAAGAAACTTTCAACAAAGGCAAGTAGGCAACACATGACGCATGTCAATTGGCGTATTAATTTCCTAGGTGGCAAAATTAATACGGGACAATAGAGTGGGAAAAACGTGCCGTGCCGTGATTAACACGCCGTGATTTTGGTCACGTGCCGTGCCGTGCCGTGACCAAGTAATTTTTTCACGTGCCGTGTCATGCCGTGACAAAAATTATGAGGGGTGATCACGGCACGCGAATGGTCACGGCACGCGAGTCACGGCGTGACTCGCGTACCATGACTAAACGTGCCGTGACCAAACGTGCATTAGTCACGTTTGATCGCATTTAACGTTTAAAAAAAAATACGAAACGATTCTTTAAAATTCAAATGTTTTAATTGAAATTTAAATGTAAATATTTTAATTAAAATAAAATTATATCTTATAGGAAGGTATGTTAGTGTATTGCCTCGTGATTGCCGTGACTCCCGTGACTGGCGTGTCTACCGTTCCGTGACTCGCGTGTCCCGTGCCGTGCCGTGCTGTGACCAAGGCAATTTCCGTGCCGTGCCGTGCCGTGTCTTCTTTGCCAACAATTGATCACGGCACGCGAATGGTCACGACACGGGACACGCGAGTCACGGCACGCGAAGGACACGCGTGCCGTGCCGTTCCGTGACGGAGTCGGCTCCGGCGTGCCATTTTTCCCACTCTACGGGACATGCATGTCAGTCAGTAAAAACTAAAAAGAGATATATACTGCATTCTTTTAGGAATTAAAAAATTGATTTGTCAGAAAACAAATTGATATTTTTTTTATTTAAAATAGTAAGACTTGAATAAATGGTTTGTCCATCCTCAATTTGAACCAAATTAATTGGATAGAACTAGTGTTGTAAATAACGGTATGCGCTCGTAGGACGGACATGTTACCGTCAAGTGATTAATCGGGAATAATCGGCTATAATTGAAAATAATCGGCCGATTTGTCAGAAAAATCTATAATGGTTTCGGCCGATTAATCGGCCTAAACGGTCGTATTTTACAACACTGGATAGAACCAATCATTCGGTTCATCTTTTGTCACAGCTTTACGTACAACTAGTGACATTAAAACTCGAAAGAAGTGATGACCGAATCATTGTTTCAGTCTCCTCAGAATTTTGAACTATGGTCTCCCACCTTTTCTCCTCTCTCCTTCTCTCCTCTAGGTGTGGGGGCGAACCATTGATTCGGTCGGAAAATGGACTGAATCAATAGTTCGGTCCAAAGTGGAGATAGAATATGTGTGGCTGGCAGTATGAAGATGTGAATAAGAATGGACTAAATTATTGATTTAATCACTTCTACCTGAACTGAATCAATAATTTGATCTTTATTTTGTGGAGAGAAAAAAAAAATCATCGATATATTTCTTCACAAATCAATTTTTAATTAAAAAAAATTATATTTAGGTGACCCTTATTGATTTCCTCAAAAAAAAAAATTAATAATTTAGGTGCATCGTATGACCGTTCATTTGTTCAACCAGCCTTTCTCTTTAACACGCTATTTATTCTCTTTAACACCCTAGCAATGTGTCATCAGTACTAAAAGGATGCAATATTTAAATTATCATATTGCTTTATATCCTTTTAGCTAAAGACAGAGCAACAAATATATCTTTTTTGGTTTCCTATGCAATCAACTAAAAATATTAGAAATATATTTTTCATAGTCATACACATCAAAAAATAAATAAAAAATTTCCTCTCAAAGCACGATTTATTAAAAATAAGTAAAAGTTTTTATAAGTAGATAATTTTTTTTCAAGCAAATGATAATTTACAAACCATCTTGTAAAGATCAGAATGTATAATTTTCAATCAAAAGGGTAGTAAGCCATTCCTATAAATTAAAATTTTGAAATTTTATCTATTGAATTTTATAATTTTTGTATGTATTAATACTTTCAGTTTTTTTAAAAAAATAAAATTACACTACATTTTATTTTTTAACTCTCTTTATCTCAATTTTTTTGTTTCTCCCCTGCCTACTCTAACTCGTTAAATATTAGTCTTATCATTATTCATTAAGATTAACATATAACAAACGAAAAATTAATAATTATCTAATAAATTGATAACTTATATAATTTAACTTGTGGGTTCATAATTAACCACATAATTTGATTGTCACACACACGTATCCTCTTAAATATCTCATCATATTTTGCCCGACCGGCATGTCCGGTGCCTATTCGGAGATAGTGCAGGGGCCAATATTATTTATGCTTTGAAATTCATGCAGACCATATTTGAACGGTTGAGATTTTCCAAAAAAAAAAAACGCAAAATGTGAGATATCTCAAAGGATGCGAATTCCTCCACCTTGTGGGTTCGACGCATTTACGAAATGAGATTCAGGGCCTGTTCGGCGCCAAGAGGGAAACGGGAATGGGTCTGTGAAAAGAAAATTTTTGAACTGAATTTTACTGTGCGTGTGGGGAAAAAAAATTCAATCTAAGTGAATTTTTTTTTCCCACGCGCACAGTACCACGCTGAACAGGCCCTCAGTGCGGCACTGAGATTAGCATGCGTATTAACTGTTGTATACTCCAAACGATTTCTGATCAATGCTTACTCGCTGGATTTGCTGTATTGTTGCATAATATGCGCTACAGAGGATAACTGTTTAAAGAAGATCTATCGTTCTGAACTGCCAAATCTAAATGCATCATTAATGATTAATCCCTGTGATCTGTGAATACGAATTCGGATTACTTAAGTAACTTAAAGTTTTAGTTTGAATCCGGATCGTCGGATCAGAACTTGTGAATTCTAATTTGGACCGAATTAGTCCAGACTTGGATCAGACGGTAATTTACAAAAGTTTTTATAAATTAGTCCAGACTTGGATCACACGGTAATTTACAAAAGTTTTTATAAATTAGTCCAGACTTGGACCAGACGGTAATTTACAAAAGTTTTTATAAATTAGTCCAGACTTGGATCAGACGGTAATTTACAAAAGTTTTTATAAATTAGTCCAGACTTGGACTTGGACCAGACTCGTGAATTCTAATTTGGACCGAATATTTTCTACAAAAGTTTTTATAAGTACATAATTTATTTTCAAGCAAATGATAATTTACAAACCATCTTGTAAAGATCAGAATGTATAATTTTCAATCAAAAGGGTGATAAGCCATCTCTATAAATTAAAATTTTAAAATTTTACACTTTGAATTTTATAATTTTTGTATGTATTAATACTTTCAGCCTTTTTTAAAATAAAATTATACTGCATTTTATTTTTTTAACTCTCTTTATCTCAATTTTTTTGTTCCGCTGCTGCCTACTCTTACCCGTTAAATATTAGTATTATCATTATTCATTAAGATTAACAAATAACAAACGAAAAAATTAATAATTATCTAATAAATTGATAACTTGTATAATTTAACTTGTGGGTTCGTAATTAACCACATAATTTGATTGTCCACACATATGTGTGTATCCTCTTAAATATCTCATCATATTTTGCCCGACTAGCATGTCCGGTGCCTATTCGGAGATAGCGCAGGGCCAATATTATTTATGTTTTGAGATTCATGCAGACCATATTTGAACGGTTGAGATTTTCCAAAAAAAAACGCAAAATGTGAGATATCTCAGAGGATGCGAATTTCTCCACCTTGTGAGTTCGGGATCCGTATCCTCCCGGGTACCTGCTTGAAGACAGTTACGATCGGACGACCCAGATTAATCTTATTTGGGCCAAACTCAATCCGGTGCCTATGGAGACTGGAAGGGGGCTGTTTTGAGATTCGTGCCATGTTAAAAATACCGTCCGATCATAATTGTCTTCAATCAGGTACCTGGGAGGATACGGATTCGTGAGTTCGATGCATTTACGATATGAGATTCAGTGCGGCACTGAGATTAGCAGGCGTATTAGCTATTGTATACTCCAAACGATTGCTCATCAATGCTTACTCGCTGTATTGTTGTATTGTTGCATAATATGCGCTACTCAAATTAACAACTCGAATTACATAAAATTCGTCACAATAAATCTCATGTCCTTCTAAATGACTCATAAGCTGCTATTTGAATTGTTTGTTTTGTTAGTTATCTTGTTAATTATGTTTGAATTGTTTGTGTTTAGATAAACTCTTATTAAGCCATTTGAATTGTTTGTATTTAGATAAATTCTTACTAGTATATAACTATAACTAAGAAAATTGACTAGTTAAGAGAGTTATAAACGAGTTGTGAGTCAACTCGAGTTGGTATTGAGCTGAACTCGAGTTAGCTTTACAGCTTATTATTACCATCCCAACTCGAGTTCAGCTCAATACCAACTCGAATTGACTTGTTCATTAACTAAATGAGCTGAACACGAGTTAGGGGTAACTCGCTCAAACTCGGCTCATTTACAACCCTAGTTCATACTTGCAGGGGCGGATTCAGGATTTTCGTCAGGGGGGATATCGAATCGGATTTAATTACCTAATCGGATTTAAATCCATTAACTAATTGAGTACTCGATAAAAAACAATGCTTTAACTTATACTTTCCAATGCTTTGACTTGTAATTTTTAATACCCTGACTTATAATTCTAATTACCAATCAAAATTCAGCAAATTTATTTCAATTTTAATCCTAAATTTAACCCGAATTACAAATCAAACGTCCAAAGGGGGCAAAAAAAATTTCAGGGAGGGCTAAGTCGATCGAACCGATAAATTTTTACTAAAAGTCAAAATACACTGGGTCCGCCCTGCATACTTGTGATGCTGCTATGTACGTACCGCAAAAGCAATAATTGCATCCAACATTATTTTTTAAGAACTTTTTTTACATATTGTAATTTAACATCCTCTAAGCCGCGACAATGATTAGCCTCATCTTTCCCGGTAAATTAAGAGTTCGTTTGCTAGCTATTGTCAGTGATTCAACACACCATATGGTAATCTTATTCTGCCACAGATGATCTCAACAGTGTCTCTTCTGGTGATCTGTAAGACTAAATACAGTTGCATCTACTACTGCATTTCCTCTTAATAAACATTCACCAAAACTCGGTTCTATTTTTTTTTTTTAATACAATGATTCTGTTGTAGCTAGTTGACAAGAGAAAAATAAATTAATCGTTCGCTCCTTGTTACAGATCCGCATGAGCTGGCTTACTCTGCATATATACAAGTATATATATATATAACCCACATAGAAACCTTCTCCCCAAACCCCAATCAACTAATTAAAACAACAATGGAGTGCTTGAAAGAAGAAAACCCTAGTTCACCTCTAAGGAGAGATGGAAGAAAGCTCAAAAGGTGTCCAAGGCTGGAGGTGAATGCAAAAACCATGGCTTCGATAAATGAATCTTGTAAACAAGAGAGGATTCGTGACGTTGGTGGAGCGGTTCGAGTGAAGATTGTGGTGAGCAAACAGCAGTTGAAGCAACTAATGGCAGCTTCAAATGGTTCTAAATTGAGAAGCAATACACTTCAGAGTAGTTCTATAGAACAGCTGTTACGTGCGATTAAAAAGAAGGTCGAGACGGAGCGAACCGGACGCCGGGTTCGGTGGAGACCCGATTTGCAGAGTATCCCGGAGGAGAAGTGATAGGTGACTCAGTAAATTAATGCTTAAAGAGGAGATTAATCTATGGTTTTGATTTGATTTGATTTTTCTGTTTTTAGTTCATCCAAGTTGTATAGGAGCTACATTAATTACTGCATATATATATATATATATACATATTAATCAATTGTTAGCAAACTAAGTATTTGTAGTAGTTTGCTAACTAACTAATTATGTATTGTTATTTTCTACTGGAAGTTGAGACCGCATCAATGTGGTAATTAATTTGAATAAATTATAATTTTTTAGATGGGAAAATTTCCTTCCTACCATTTTCTTCATTTTGTGTAGTTGTAGCTTTATAAATTACCATTTATAAATCTGTTTAATTTTTGTCTATTAATAAAGGAAAGAGAAGATAGTGCGCTTAGGTGTTCATACAAAGAGCCAGACAAATTTGAGATATTATTTAAAAATTTAAATTACTGTTGCTCAACAGATTTCAAATAGTATTTTCAAATCATTGATGTCTAATTATTTCCTGAGTGACTCATGCATGTATTAATTAAGCTGTATAATCATTACTTTTCAAGATTATTTTGTATAGGACCATGCATATAATAGAAAAGCAAGAGTTGAAACATTTGCTTTGTTGTTCCACTTTTCAAAGGTTGTAAACTACTTGATCTTAATTACAAAATTAATTTGAGAAAATATCAGTCAAAACTTCTGTTAATTAATTAATTTTAACACGAGGAGGGTTCAAATGCCTCCATTTTTGTGCCTCCATCATGCCTCCATTTTTAAAAACTTTAATACTCAAAAATTAAAACTTAAAAGTCAAAATAAAACCGTTGGATATGATCTACATCATTTTATCTATGTGATCATAAAAAATTATCACATTTTGATTTTGTTTTTATGTGAATCAATAAGTTGAAAATCAACGTCTAGAAATTATCCACATTAGTACATTTTTTACAAGCTCTTGATGACAACCAAAACAAAATTGAAATGTCATAATTTTTTACACATGCATAGATAAAATGATGTAGATTATATCTAACGGTTTTATTTTGAATTTTAAGTTTTAAATTTTGAGTTATTAAAGTTTTTAAAAATGGAGGCATGGTGGAGGCATGAAAAATGGAGGCATTTGAACCCTCCTCTTTTAACACACACACACACACACACACACATGAGGGCTCAAATGCCCTATTGTTTCATGCTCCAATCGTATCCCAACATCTTTATCTCTAATTTCAAAGTTCAAACAGACGATCCGAACCGCTTAACATGACATCTACGTTAAAATATGATTGAAAACCAAATTTTATATTTTTTTGAAAGTTTTTTCAAGAAATTGTGGACCATCTAAAAACAATGATTTTGAACTTTGAAATCGGAGAACCGAACCGTTTGTTCCAGAGTCCAGGAACTAACGTTTGAAAAATATTTTGTCTCAATATTATCATAATTGAGTTGGACATCGATGTGATTAATTTTGGTCCATAGCTCAATATTAAGATATATAGATTAAAGAGGAGTGTTCCAATGTCTTTTTTTTTTTTGTCCCTATCATGTTTTTATTTTTTAAATATTAATAAATTTAAAATTTAAAATTCAAATATCAAAATAAAACCATTAGATTTGATCTATATCATTTTCTCTATGCACATATAAAATTCACGATATTTCAACTTTGTTTTAATTGGTATCAAGAGCTTGCAAAAATACATTGATATGGATAAATTCTGGACGTCGATTTTTAAACTTATTGATTCACACAGAAACAAATTTGCTTAGTTATAAATTTTTTATGTACATGTAGAGAAAATAATATAGATCACATCTAACGATTTTATATTGACATATAAGTTATAAAATATTGTTCTTAGAAAAAATGACGATATGATGAAAACACAAAAAATAAAGGCATTTGAACCCTCCTCGTAAATTAATTGGTTCCAACATCAGTTTGTAAATATTTATATTATAAGATGAGGAGATGCAATGCCTACATTTTTGTGCTTTTGTAATACCTCTATTAAAATAGAACCACAATAACTTAAAATTTAAAAACTTAAATATCAAACTAAACCCATTAGATATAATCTATATATTTCTCTATACACACGTAAAAGATTACGACATTTCGATTTTGATAATATCAAGAGCATGTAAAAATATATCGATGTGGATAAATTATGGACATTGATTTTTCAATTCATATAAAACCTAAATTGAAAAGTGATTTTTTTATGTGTATGTAGAGAAAATTATATAGATTATGTCTAACTGTTTTATTTTGACATATGAATTTTGAAAATTTTGCTATTAGAAAATTAAGAAATGGAGACATGATGGAGACAAAAAATGAAGATATTTGAACTCTCTTATAAGATAAATATATTAAATAACTTTTTTTACATAATATTATTAGAGTAGAACTAGGGTGTGATGTGCTCACCAAACTCTTTGGTGAGCATAACTCCATAATCTATCATATTCACTTTAAATGAGATGAATCCAAACCGTTGAAATCGATGTACTTCACGAGTGATGTGCGTACATGCAAAATTTTGAATGTTTTGGATTTATTTAGTACAAAATTAAGCGGTCAAAATTGATGAAAAATGAATGCATTAAAATAACTTCTAAAACTTCATTTTGAATCATTCATATTTCATCAATTTTGATCACTTGACTTTAGACTAAATGAATTCAAAAAATTCAAAATTTTGCATGTACACACATCACTCGTGAAGTATATCGGTTTCAACGGTTTGGATTCATCTCGTTTGAAGTGAATCCGATAGAGTATAGAGTTATGCTCACCAAAGAGTTTGGTGAGCACATCACACCCTAGTTTTACTCATATTATTAAATAAGTATATTTTTACATAATTTGGAGAAGTTAACTTTTGAAATTCTTTATGCTTGTTGTTTAGGACTTTTGAAACAACTATTTTGTATTTGGCCTTTGAATGGAAGTGAAGGTAGTTGGATTTATTCAGGCCACTATTTTTTACAAAAAAAGAGGCAATTTTAAACTATTTATTACTAATATAGAATTCTAACAACACAAAAAATAAAAAAAATTATATATTAGGTACAATTGTTTTTCCCATACCCTACGGGGTAATATTATCAATAGTTTCATTAAGATGCCTTTATTGTAGGGGTGAAAACAGAGCGGATAGTGATAAAACCATACCTATCTCTTTTTCATTTTTCAAATACAAATACGGATTGGATATTAATCGGATATGGATACGGATCAGATCAGATATTTATTAAAATAATATAAAAAATGTTAAAAAATTACTAAAATTCATGATATTACCTAATTATAATAGTGAATAACATAATTTTTTATAATATAAATTAAAATATATGATATATATCTGCTATTCAGATACGAATATTGAAACATAAAACCATATCAATATCTCCATATCCACACGGATATTCGGATATCAGATATCCACATCTAATTTTTTGAATATGAATCAAATACAGATCAGTTATTATCCATACCGTTTCCACCCCTACTTTATTGTCTTATGACTTATATAATAATGGTGAATTAATACGCCTCCTTTAGATGCATATTTGAATACATTGTGCTTGTTCATCAGCATTCAGCATGGGCTGGCTAAAGAACAATTATATATATATATTTTTATATTAAAATCCCGTATGACAAAAATGATATGATAATAATAATAATAATAATAATAATAATAATAATAGTACCATACTGTGAATATGAACCTATTCATTGGTGCATGTGACTTGGCCAAGTCAGGACTGATCTCGCCTGTACTGTAAAGGATAAGATGCATCCAAAACCAAACCTAATATCTAACAAGTAACAACACATGCACAACTGGCGCTACCCTTTACCCTTCACACTCCAAAAACTTTCATGCGTCATCATCGCCTCATGCTCCTGTCATAAGCGTATGATATTTTTCAAGCATTATATATACTTCCAAAGGATACAACAAACAACACCACGGCTTCAGCTTTCATGGGAGTTGTTTCGCTTCTCTCTGATTTTCTCTGCATGCATACATGTCTCAGAGACTGTTGCATGAATTATTTCTAAAATGACAGTAATTTGGTTCAATGTTGACGTAGTTTCACATTTAGAATTATGGCAAAACATTTTTTGCATCAAATTTGTAGGGAATTGTTTTGTTCTTTTATTTCCTAAGAATTTTTTGGATTATACTACCGTTACAATTCATAGAATTGGACAACTGAGAATTGAGAGTTCAGAGTTGGATCATGTTTATTCATGTGGTCAAATAGCATTTAGATCCACATCTTTTGTTATTAAATTTTGTACATTGCTAGCGGCTTTAGATGCTAGGTAGAAATAGGATGTAGCATATTAATACTGAGGGTACTGTTAAATATATAAATACCATCTTCTTTTATCAATATATCGTTGGTGGCAATCTTCGTTGCCAACTTTCAAAAAAAAAAATTGAGCGGTACTTGTGCTAGAAATTTTTTATTTTTATTTGATAAAAAAAATATCCTAATCAATTTACTAAAATTTAAGTGGACAAAGAACTTCTAAATAATTTATTTTATCATTGTGTAACAATAAAATGTGTTTTACTTAAGAAAACGGACTCTCAGCATACTTATTCATAATTTGTTATTAATTCAAACAATGTCATGCGAAGCACTATCAAATAAAGATATTTAAATAGTACAAATTGTTGTGGATTATGATAATAGTACCATTTATATAGTATTTAGTACAAGGTAAACTTGTGCTCAAAGATCATTAGTTTATTAATTTTTGAGCTCTTCTTCAGACAATTTCTTTAAGAATTAGTCCACTATTATTTTGTGTGTGTTACTTTTAGCTCTATCTTGACAATTGATACTACATTATTCTTGTTATATGTTAATATATATATATATATATGTCAACTTTACAACTCATTGCTACTTATATTTAATTCCTATTCAAAAAAATTCAAACTGATTAAATTAGGATTTATATTGTTTATCCTAATGATCTTTGGTAAGAAAAATGTAGTTGAAAATCTGAAAAAAAATAAAGTAATATATTCCTAGTGTCAATTTCTATTCAAAATCTTAAATACCCTCAAGAGTATCTAAAAAAAAAAGCAAATGCTGAAATGGCAATCCTTGCTAAAAATGTTAGCCACATGCAGTGCCACACCAGTTGGCAATGGTAGTTGCAACAAAGTATCAGAAGTGAAGGATTTAGCAGCAAAGACCATAGCATGACATGTGACAAACCTAAGAAGAAATAAAAAATGATAACCAAATTAAAACAGTTGTTTGTTTGAGAAGAAGGATAGATACAATACATGATACAGGGGTCAGGGGTAAATAAAATGAGACAGGTCATGAGGGGAACTCCCCATAATTCAGGGGTTGTTGTTTTTGCTGCTTCCTTCACCGAGAAATTCGCTCCTCCCATCCCATGTGACTATGTGAGGTAGTCGCCATTTCCAAGCATTCTTCCTCTTTCAATGGGTTAATACCACTCCGTAAAAAAAGGTAGCTTTTTACAGTGAATATATGGATTCTCACATGAAGAAAAAACAAGTTGCTTAATTAGTGCTTACCATGGTCAAAAAGGTCTTTACCATTTTCCAAGGTACACCCCCAAAAATTGTGACAATCACCTCCTAAATTTTTAATTTTGAAAAATATCCTCTCCAACTTTTTAATAATATGGTTTTCTGGGCCAAAGGATTGTATTAAGATTTGTCCTTGTTTTTCTATCAAACAGTACATGTACATATGTCTGGCGTAGAGTGGAAAAAATGTGCCGTGACTAACACGCCGTGACTTTAGTCTCGTACCGTACCGTGCCGTGACCAAAATGTCAAGGGGTGATCACAGCACGCGAATGATCACGGCACGGAACACGCAAGTCACAGCACGTAACTGACACGCATGCAGTAACTATGCCGTTCCGTGACGGAGCCGCCTCCGCCGTTCCATTTTTCCCACTCTTACTCTGGCGTATATTTATCTGATGGCCAACAAATAATATGCTTTACAGTCAATTTTTTTTTTTTTAATATTGTCTACAAAAGATTATTTGTTTTGGAACTTTTTTACCCAACGTGTCACATCAACAAAGCAACTAATACAGTTTTAAGGTTGACCAATTTACTTTTAAAACCCAAAATTTTCTATTACTGATTCTGTGGAACATATTATGTTGCAAGCCTATGTCAAAAGCACTCCGCATCTCCTATAATTATTTTTATGCCAGTATATAATTAATATAAACAAGTCTTTTAATCAGAATCCATTATCCGTATTACAACTTGAATTTTCAAAGAAAATATTTTGAATTTAATTTGATATTGAGTTCAGAAGGGTAAAGTCTGTTTTAGCCGTTTACAATTACACCAATTTCTTGTTCAACTCTATATTGGATAAGTGTTATAGTTGAATCAGATTATTTTTTTTTTATAGGAAAAATAGAGATCTAGCTCATATTTGATTGATAGTTGATGTTACAAAAGTTTTGTAGTTGCAAACTGGAAAAAAAAAAACACACACACAAGTCGCTCAAAACAGTTTGAGCTAAAGTAAAAAAAAGATAAAATAAAGTAAGCGAAAAGATTAGAAAACGAGTAGTCTAAGGTGTCTTAAAAAACAAAACAAAATAAAATTTATCCGTTGGTTAATCTTCTCCTGTTGGTTGGGTGGTGCAATGCTGGAGCTGCGCCACTTCGTCTATCAAATCTTGGGGGTCTTGTTTGTGTCTCTGAAAATACGTGCACATCTTTCTCTTTAAATGACGAACATTGCAATTAACAGGTTTCTCTTGCTTTTTTGCTATTGTCCAGCCCTAGTATTGCTTCAATCGGTTGTATTGTCATTTGTGGAGCAATATCCATCATTCTATACATCTCTGCGGCGAAAGAGCATTGACCCATCATGTGGATCGCTGTTTCAGCATCGCGTCTACACATGACACACCTGTTTGTAATTGCCCATCCTTTCTTTCTTAGGTTGTCAATAGTTAGTAATCTGTTGTTTGCTAAAAGCCATCCAAAGACTTTTATTCTCCGTGGTACCCTTAACATCCATAAGCGATGAACATGGGTTGTAATGTATGGATGATTTTTCAAGGCTCAGTAGTTGGACCAGATTATTCACAATTCTTTTAAATTTATAGAAATTTAAAAGTCAATTTGTCATATGTTTTTGAGATAGAAAGATGAAAGTTTAGCTTACCAACTTCATTTAATTGTCTATAAGGAATTCTCTATTCGAGTTTCGAATTCACGACCTCCCACACGGGTGTTGCCTTTTGCCACTAGACCAAATGCTGATTTTTTAGTTTGTCTGATGTAAGAATGATTGTTTTTCTTGATAAATAGATGAAATTGTATCAATGATTTGGTTCCATCGAAGAGAGATTTTCATAAGTTCTAGAGTGTCTTTGTCACAAAAAATTCAAAAGTAACTAAGATCAAATTATTTTTTTGTCACTCATTTGTGAGAGGCCAATAAAACCGAATTAATAGAACTATGTCATTGATTTTTCATCCTGTGTGGTTGTTGATGTAATAAATAGTGAAAATAAGTTCCATTAAAACTGTTTCACATATATATCAATAAAAATTAATAATTTTTTTCCCGACAAATTGAAATTGAATTTTTTTTTTTTTTTTTTTTAAGTTGGACTATTCAGATGTCATGCCCAGACAAAAGCCAGTCAATATCATGGAACCTTGCAATTGACAAGCTACAGAAAATCCCCTCGCTATCAATCATGTGGGGCCCACTTAAAATTTCCTTTCAAGAGAGTTATTCATTTTGAAGAAAAACCTGGCTTCATATTGGAACCAAATGTTTTTATAACGGTACAGCAGAATGGCTAAAAAAACAAATTGTTATTATCATATTATATTGCTATAGCGCTAATAGTGTCATCGCTTTTATAATTTAAAAATATGATGGCGTAATATTTAGAATTTTAATTGGAATTGAATCTTGTTCAGAGAAAATAGGGATATTTCAACCGTTGTTTCTGTTTCACCAATATTTCAAAAAATTAAAGAATATAATCAAAACAGAAGATGGAGAAATTCATAAGAAGAAATTTATAAAATTCTTATATTTCATTAGGAGCCGAATCAGAAAATTGAAATTAGGAAGCTGAATGAATAAATATTACGTTATTTCATTTTATAAGAATAACTACTAGTAATATTCTTTGCAAAAAATATTACTTTAAAAAAAAATACAAAATTTTAATTTATAAGGGGTGTTTTGAACCATTTTTCTATATATTCTTCTCCCGCTCATATATTTTTAGTAAAAACGATAATATTTTCCTGATTTAGCATGCAATAACCTGAAATACCTTTAGAATTTGATATAAGTTGATATATTGATATATAAGTTGGAGTAGAACTAAGGTGCTCTTAAGCTCACCAAGCCCTTTGTGAGCTTAACTCAAAAACTTATCGGATTGACTTCAAACGACATTTTCAAACCGTTAGATGTTCAATCTATATTAAAATGTGCTTGGAGACCAAATTTTATATTTTTTTTGGATTTTTTTACTATTTATTAAGCTGGTTTGAAAACCCCTGTTTTCCAATGGTACAGAATTTTAATAAAAACATATTCATATTCATATTCATATTTATTAAGCTTAATAAGGAGCGGATAGTGATAAAATCATATTCATATTAATAAAAACAGCGGTTTTCAAACCTGCTTAATAAATAGTAAAAAAATTTCAAAAAATGTAAAATTTGGTCTCCAAGCACATTTTAATATAGATTGAACATCTAACGGTTTGAAAATATCGTTTGAAGTCAATTCGATAGGTTTTAGAGTTGAGCTCACGAGAGGCTTGGTGAGCTTAGGAACACCCTAGTTCTACTCCATTCAGTATTCCTTTTTAAATATATATATATATATATATATATATATATATATATATATATATATATATATATATATATATATATATAAAGTTTGTTTTGGTTACTAGCTAGTTGATATCGGAATTGGATGTGATGGTTCCGCGTACCGCGTACCAGCTTGAATTGTAATAATAGAGGTGTTGGTTCACCGTCTACGTTACTGACTAATTATATAGCCCCGAAATTTTTATTAATAACCCCAAACAAAAGAAAAATATCAAATCTAACCTCAACTCCAAAAAATTTTCAAAAATAACCCAACCGCCCCATCATTGGGCGGTTCACCCTACCCACCAAACCGCCCAGTGGTTGGGCGGTCCACACGGCCAAGCAAACCGCCCAGAAATAGGGCGGTCAGTTTTTTTTTTTTTTTTTTTTTTTAAGATTTGAGAGACAATATGAATGAAATTTAATAATAAAAATTCGAATTTTGTTTTAATATTTGTTAGATTAATTCTTTTGATGTATAAACCGACATTTTTTAAAAATACCCAAAGTTAATTAAAGATTAATAAAAATGTCCAAACCGGCCGGTCCCTTGACTAAATAACTAAAATGCTGATATTAATTCTTTTGTTAGATTATATTTGTTAGATTAATTCTTTTGATGTCCAAATCGAATTGTTTTGTTAGAAAATACGTTACGAATAGAGCCGATTTTGTGCTAAAATACGGTAAATTACAATAATTATACTAAAATACAGTAAATTTTACTAAAATGCAGAAATTACAATAATTATGTAGAATTATGCTAAAATACGGTAATTTATTGAGCTACGTAGATTGAAGAATAGAAATGAAAATCTTAATCGAAAATGATGCAATATGGGCCTGCGCATGCTTCACGAAAAGGAGCGTAACTTTTAATCCGTCCGTCGGATCGGGCTGAAATTTTGACAGGAAATCCCGAATTCAAAAACCAAGCTAACTTCCTTTCGAGCCCGATCCGACCGTCGGATATAGAGTTTTCGAACTTTCTTTACAATATTAGAGTTTTTAGGGTCTTTTCGTGCATCATCTAACAAATATTTTAAAAAACAATTCGATTTTTTTTGTGTTATATTTCATTTCAGCATTTTAGCTATTTTTTCTCTAAAAAAAAAAAAAAAAAGAGTTTCAAACCGTAAATAATATTTACGGTTTGAATTCCGAATTCAAACCGTAAATATTATTTACGGTTTGGGTAAAAATTAAATTTTTTCAAAAACTTGGTTAAATATATTAATTTTTATTTTTTTTGGGTAAAAATAAAAATCTCGGATTTTGCATATTTTACGGGAACCGTGGACATTTTTATTAATCTTTAATTAACTTTGGGTATTTTTAAAAATGTCGGTTTATACATCAAAAGAATTAATCTAACAAATATTAAAAACAAAATTCGAATTTTTATTATTAAATTTCATTCATATTGTCTCTCAAATCTAAAAAAAAAAAAAAAAAAAAAAAAAAAAAAAAAAAAATCTGACCGCCCCATTTCTGGGCGGTTTTCTTGGCCGTGTGGACCGCCCAACCACTGGGCGGTTTGGTGGGTAGGGTGAACCGCCCAATGATGGGGCGGTTGGGTTATTTTTGAAAATTTTTTGGAGTTGAGGTTAGATTTGATATTTTTCTTTTGTTTGGGGTTATTAATAAAAATTTCGGTATATAGCCCAATCATGGATTTGATTTCATTTGTTTTAAAAAAAGGAAAATTTAATACAGCTGGTGCAAATTGCAATCTCCACAGTTACAAGTACCAACTATTCTGTTGGTTGTAAAATGACACTTGGGATTTGATCGTTATTTGAGGTTGAATAATTAAACAACTCATAATTAAGAGATTTGCTCCATTAATTACTTCAATTGACCGTAATTAGTTAACAAATTATCATTGTTTAACTTGTGAGCATATATATATCCAAGGAAATCTTCATGTATGATTAGAAATAAATATTTTCTTCAAGTTTTATATTTATTTCATACACAAAAGTTAATATAATTAGTGTCTAATTATATGAAGTTTAACATCATTTTTCTTGATAATTTAGTGTCTAATTAATTTATTAATAAAAGTTATCATTTTAGTTTAAACTTGACTAATCTGAGTTTCAGATGCATTTGATATATTATAAAACAATATTGAATAAAGATGATTTAATTAGAAGGTTAAATAAGATATTATGAATTTTAAAGAAAAAAATATTAAAAAAATTTCAGCTTTTTTTAGATTCTGCAGTATTACCTACTCAAAAAATATTTTTAAAAAATATATATTTCTTAAAATTTGCCTCCACAGTTTATGCAGATATATTAACAGGATTAATTAAACTTGAAGGATCAACAAATCCACATCAACAAACACCTGCCACCTATCTAAATATATATATTTTTTAAAAGAGGTTGAAAGTTCATTTCATTTCTGAAATATTATAATTACTGGCACCAGTTCAGTTCAAGCTAGAAGCAACCCTTAATCTTGTTGTTTCACAATAACATATAAGCATATTAACAAAACAGCCAAGCAAACACCTACCTATCTAAATATTTCTTACCATTGATGTAGGAATAAGTAATTGATTCATCACATCACACCTGATTGTATAATTATCAATTATGGGAACACATTATCAAGAGTAGAACTAGGGTGTGATGTGCTCACCGAACTCTTTGGTGAGCACAACTTTACATAAACTATTGGATTCATTTCAAACGAGATGAATCTAACCGTTGAAACCGATGTACTTTACAAGTGATGCGCGTACATGCAAAATTTTGAATTTTTTGAATTCATTTAGTCTCAAGTCAAGTGGTCAAAATTGATAATTTTTTGAATGCATTAAAATAACTTCATTTTGCATCATTCATTTTTCATCAATTTTGACCACTTGACTTGAGACTAAATGAATTCAAAAAATTTAAAATTTTGCATGTACACGCATCACTCGTCAAGTACATCGGTTTCAACGGTTAGAATCTCGTTTGAAGTGAATCCGATAGTTTATGTAGAGTTGTGCTCACCAAAGAGTTTGGTGAGCACATCACACCCTAGTTCTACTCCATTAGAAGTACTGAAAAAATGAACGGCTGAGACACAATATGACTCTATTAAGTTGAGAGCATGTTACTTCCAAAAGATTCTCTTTTAGGCCATGTGAGGCCAGAACACAGAAACAAGTAAATAACTTTTCTCCCACAACTCCTCTACCTATAATTAATCCTATATCAAGATCTAGGCATTTTGCACCTCCTATATATACCAACTTTTTTTTTTATCTTTCCACCAAGAAAGCCCCCACATTGCATTGCCTCCTACAATCAACTTAGACATAGTTTCAAAAAAAGGAAAGAAAATAAATAAATGATGGAGACAAAACTACCAAAGAGAAGACAATTGGCTACCAAGGCTGAGGCGATCGAACGGCTTCATGATGCGCATGTTGTGTCGCGAGAAGAAGTCGACGGCGCAGTGCGCGTGAAAATAGTTTTGAGCAAGAAAGAGTTGAAGCACATGGTTGCATCGCTTGGCCTGAGGCAGAGTAGTACAGGCAATGTAGATTGCCCGAGAAAGACGGCGATGAACAAGCCGAATACCGGAGACCAGCAATCGTTCGAGCAAATGTTGCATGTTTTAAGAAAACGACACATGAGGAGAGTTGCTGCAGCGGAAGCAGCAGCGGCAGCAGCAGCAGCAGCTAAAGGAGGCCAGTTGTCGGAGTGGCAACCGGCGCTTCAGAGTATTCCAGAGGAGAGTCGAATCGAATAGAGGAATAACAAATGCATTAAATTGTACAGCTAATTGTAAGATAAATGTGAGTAGATGCTGTTGGGTTTTCAAGATTTTGATTTTGATTTTGATTTTGATTTTGATCCGGTTGTATTTACAATTTGGAGCTACTGACAGAATTTGGTGATTTATTGTTCTGAAAGGGTGGCCTCATTTCTTTTACTTTGTAATAAATTTTTGTTCCAAAGAAGTGAAATTGAACCTTGGAAGCTGTTTTTGACTATGATTGTCATTACAAAATAGCACCTTAATGTTTTCAAACATCTAATTTTTCCTCTTCTTTGAATGGCAGAGTAATTTAGGTTTGGCAATGTTTGCAATCAATTGAGAAATCAAATTACTCGTTTAAAATTTTTTTTTGAAACAAAAAAATTGCATTCAATTAAAAAGTAACACTATTATCTCTTGCAACATTTGATATTTTTATCTGTCAGTTTTTGGTACAAAATATATAAAAAGAAAAAAAAAGAGCCTACTTTTGATGTGCTATATTTAGGGGTGAAAACGGTATGGATAATATCCGATCCGTATTCGATCCGTATTCGAAAAATTAGATGTGGATATCCGATATCCGAATATTAGTGTGGATATGGATACTGATATGGTTTTACGTTTCAATTATCCGTATCCGAATAGTAGATATATATCATATATTTTAATATATTATGAAAAAATATTATTATTCACCATTAAAATTAGATAAATATTATGAACTTTGATATTTTTTAATATTATTTTAATAAATATCCGATCCGATCCGTATCCGTATCCGTATCTATATTGGACTGATATCTGATCTGTATCCGTATCCGGAAAATTAAAAAAAAAATATGAATATGATTTTACCACTATCAGCTCCGTATTCACTCCGTTTTCACCCCTAGAGCCTATATTTAAATTTACATCTGAATACTGAATATATTACCACTGACACAAAGAGACCGCCTGAATCTGTCACGAGGAATTCTAAAAGCCATCACATGTATACTGTAACTTCACGTACGGACTCCTGGTAAAATATTTTTTACCGCAAATTTCTAAATCTCGCCTATTAATTTGCTCAATTCCTGGAATTTTTTTTTATAAACCATAATTAAAAAAATTATTTTTACGAAAATTACTTTTTTTTTAAAAAAAATCATAAGAACCGAAATATCATTTCGGTCTGAAATTTTTTTTTTATTCC
>JAJGRX010000646.1:0-5000 GCA_025461125.1 Carex kokanica
CACAGTCTGAATTAGTTCATACTTACACATGCATGGCTTAATCTTTGAGACAAGCATATGACTACTGGCAGGATCAACCAGGTAGCACGTCTTAAACGAGAGCCGGAACGTCAGCTCCGGCACCGACCCGGAGGGGCGGGCCTTCGCACGGCGTAAACCGGAAATCGCTGCTCATACGAACGGGGCATTCCGCATGCACGCAGCACGCTCCGGACACTTCTGTTCTGCCGCGCCGTTAACTACAGCACGACAGAACACGATCTGCGTGTCGCCACCGGCAACACGACAAACGGCGTATAGGAGCAGTGATTCGTACAAGGGACCTCCCGGAGCCTGCGGGGCAAAGTCCCGCAGGGCTAGCACTAGGCACCGCATCCGTGAGAGCCGGCAAAAATCCAAGTGATAGCAACAGGGCCTTCGACCCCGCACCAACACAGGGATTCCGCCAACATTCCGGCTGCCCAACCGACAAAAAAATGTCAGAAGGGCAAGCAAATAGCATCAAGGGACTACTTCGCTACCCACAAGAGGGTAGAACCGCACAGGCAACCGATCACAAGCATCCCATCCATGACGGGAGGGAGAGTGAAGAGACAGCCCCATGTTCGGTTGGCCGCACCAAAAGTGCAGGGAGCCCGACATGCGGAGCAAGTCCAGAACAAACTCATGCGACGCCACGTCCTAGACCACGCCTTGCATACATGCGCCCACAACCACCGCCGCCCCAGCCCAAAATGACTTCGAGACAACCGACGTGCAGGTCAACCAGATATAGCGGAGCCTTTAGGCCTGCCGTACGCGAAATAAACATCGCCCGACCGTGTTTTTTGCGTGGCCTGCTACAGCTTCCTGCGGGGCGGCCCCTACGCTCGGACCGCCCGCTCACCCGTGTTCTGCGTGGCTGCTTGGCGCCGCCGGGTCGTGTTTTCCCAAGCCGTCGGTCCGTGTTTTCCACCCGCTCGCGTGTGTTTTAAAGCGCTGTGTCCCTGTTTTCCCCCGTCGGTCCGTGTTTTTTTCCCCGCCTTCGTACAATCTTAGAAGTATAAAAAACTGTCCAACCCAATACCGGCGCTCGAAAGTGGGAACTGTCAAATTTCTACAAGTTCCGACAATTCTGGACCAAAAATGCTTCCTTTCTTGGCTGTAATTCGTTTGGACCAAAACTGTCCAACCCAGTTGCAGCCCCGCTGTCTCCGTGCGTGTTCCCCCGCTCGGTCCGTGTTTTCCCCCGCTCGGTCCGTGTTTTTCCCCCGCTCGGTCCGTGTTTTTCCCCGCTCGGTCCGTGTTTTCCCCCCGCTCAATCGTGTTCTTAAGCCGCGCTCGGTCCGTGTTTCTCCCCCGCTTGGTCCGCGTTTTTTCCCCCGCTCAATCGCGTTTTTTAAGCCGCTTGGTCCGTGTTTTTCCCCGCTTGGTCCGTGTTTCTCCACCGCTGGGTCTGTGTTATTAAGCCGCTGGGTACGTTTTTTTCCCCCGCTTGGTCCGTGTTTCTCCCCGCTCAATCGTGTTTTTCAGCCGCTCGGTCCGTGTTTTTCCCCCGCTCAATCGTGTTTTTAAGCCGCTTGGTCCGTGTTTCTCCCCCGCTTGGTCCGTGTTATTAAGCCGCTGGGTCCGTGTTTTTTCCCCCGCTTGGTCCGTGTTTCTCCCCGCTCAATCGTGTTTTTCAGCCGCTCGGTCCGTGTTTTTCCCCCGCTCAATTGTGTTTCTTAAGCCGCTCGGTCCGTGTTTTCCCCCGCTCTATCGTGTTTTTTCAGCCGCTCGGTCCGTGTTTTTCACCCGCTGGGTCGTGTTTTTCAGCCGCTCGGTCCGTGTTTTTCCCCCGCTCAATCGTGTTTTTTCAGCCGCTCGGTCCGTGTTTTTCCCCCGCTCCATCGTGTTTTTTCAGCGCTCGGTCCGTGTTTTTCCACCGCTGGGTCGCGTTTTTAAGCCGCTCGGTCCGTGTTTTCCCACCGCTGGGTCGCGTTTTTCAGCCGCTCGGTCCGTGTTTTCGACCCGCTCGATCCGTGTTTCCGACCCGCTCGGTCCGTGTTTCCGACCCGCTCGGTCCGCGTTTATCCCCCGCTCGGTCCGCGTTTATCCCCCGCTCGGGCCGCGTTTATCCCCCGCTCGGGCCGTTTTTTCCCGCTGGTCGGGGCCATGTACACCGCTTGGCATGTACATGAGGGGGCGCCCCTTCCAAATATCCCTCCCCCTATAGGGGAAAACTGGATTTGGGTCTCCAGCCACGCCCAGGGTTACCACCCCCTGGAAATCCCCCAGGCTCCCCCCCATTTTATGTGGATGCACTAGCGCAGAGCACCCCGCTGGGCCCTTTTTCCACCGCTCAGCCGACTTCCCCCCGCTTTTGCGTGGCCGCCCCCACGCTGGGGCTCCCCGCTCAGCCGACTTCACCCCGCTTGGGCTCCCCTCTCAGCCGACTTCCCCCCGCTTTGCGTGGCCGCTCCCACGCTGGGGCTCCCCGCTCAGCCGACTTCACCCCGCTGGGGCTGCCCGCTCAGCCGACTTCCCCCGCTTTTGCGTGGCGCCCCCACGCTGGGGCTCCCCGCTCAGCCGACTTCCCCCGCTTTTGCGTGGCCGCCCCCACGCTTGGGCACCCCGCTAAGCCGACTTCCCCCGCTTTTGCGTGGCTTCCCCCACGCTTGGGCTCCCCGCTCAACCGACTTCCCCCGCTTTTGCGTGGCTGCACCGGCGGGGGCATGTACACCCTTGGGCATGTACATGGCAGCACCGACGCTGAGCGCCAGCAGCACCAGCGCAAAGCACCGGCGGGGGCATGTACACCCTTGGGCATGTACATGGGGGGGCACCCCTGTTGAAAATCTTGCCCCCCTATAGGGGAATACTGGATTTGGGGCTCCAGCCACGCCCAGGGTTACCACCCCCTGAAAATCCCCCATGTCATAAACGGTCGTGTTGCACCGTTTTTTTTTACGCGATCTCACCAGTTTTGCACGCAACTTGACCCGATAAACCGATTTTTTTTTAAATTTCAAAATTTTTTCAAATTTCAAATTTTTTTTCAAAATTCAAATTTTTTCGAAAATTCAAACTTTTTTCAAATTTCAAATTTTTTTCAAATTTCAAATTTTTTTCAAATTTCAAATTTTTTTCAAATTTCAAATTTTTTTCAAATTTCAAATTTTTTTCAAATTTCAATTTTTTTTTCAAAATTCAAAATTTTTTTTCGGGTTTCAATTTTTTTTTTCAAACTTGGCCGCCCCCACGCTTGGGCTCCCCGCTCGGCCGACTTCCCCCCCGCTTTTGCGTGGCCGCGCCCACGCTTGGGTTCCCCGCTCAGCCGACTTCCCCCCGCTGGGCTCCCCCACGCTTGGGATCCCCCCGCTGGCCGACTTCCCCCCGCTTTTGCGCTGCCCCCACGCTGGCGCTCCCCGCTCAGCCGGCTTCCCCCGCTTTTGCGTGGCCGCCCCCCGCTGCGGCTCCCCGCTCAGCCGACTTCACCCCGCTTGGGCTCCCCTCTCAGCCGACTTCCCCCCGCTTTGCGTGGCCGCCCCCGCGCTGGGGCTCCCCGCTCAGCCGACTTCCCCCGCTTTTGCGTGGCGCCCCCACGCTGGGGCTCCCCGCTCAGCCGACTTCCCCCGCTTTTGCGTGGCCGCCCCCACGCTTGGGCTCCCCGCTAAGCCGACTTCCCCCGCTTTTGCGTGGCTTCCCCCACGCTTGGGCTCCCCGCTCATCCGACTTCCCCCCGCTTTTGCGTGGCTGCACCGGCGGGGGCATGTACACCCTTGGGCATGTACATGGCAGCACCGACGCTGAGCGCCAGCAGCACCAGCGCAAAGCACCGGCGGGGGCATGTACACCCTTGGGCATGTACATGGGGGGGCACCCCTGTTGAAAATCTTGCCCCCCTATAGGGGAATACTGGATTTGGGGCTCCAGCCACGCCCAGGGTTACCACCCCCTGAAAATCCCCCATGTCATAAACGGTCGTGTTGCACCGTTTTTTTACGCGATCTCACCAGTTTTGCACGCAACTTGACCCGATAAACCGATTTTTTTTTTAAATTTCAAAATTTTTTCAAATTTCAAATTTTTTTTCAAAATTCAAATTTTTTCGAAAATTCAAACTTTTTTCAAATTTCAAATTTTTTTCAAATTTCAAATTTTTTTCAAATTTCAAATTTTTTTCAAATTTCAAATTTTTTTCAAATTTCAATTTTTTTTTCAAAATTCAAAATTTTTTTTCGGGTTTCAATTTTTTTTTTCAAACTTGGCCGCCCCCACGCTTGGGCTCCCCGCTCGGCCGACTTCCCCCCGCTTTTGCGTGGCCGCGCCCACGCTTGGGTTCCCCGCTCAGCCGACTTCCCCCCGCTGGGCTCCCCCACGCTTGGGATCCCCCCGCTGGCCGACTTCCCCCCGCTTTTGCGCTGCCCCCACGGTGGCGCTCCCCGCTCAGCCGGCTTCCCCCGCTTTTGCGTGGCCGCCCCCCGCTGCGGCTCCCCTCTCAGCCGACTTCCCCCCGCTTTGCGTGGCCGCCCCCGCGCTGGGGCTCCCCGCTCAGCCGACTTCACCCCGCTTGGGCTGCCCGCTCAGCCGACTTCCCCCGCTTTTGCGTGGCGCCCCCACGCTGGGGCTCCCCGCTCAGCCGACTTCCCCCGCTTTTGCGTGGCCGCCCCCACGCTTGGGCTCCCCGCTAAGCCGACTTCCCCCGCTTTTGCGTGGCTTCCCCCACGCTTGGGCTCCCCGCTCAACCGACTTCCCCCCGCTTTTGCGTGGCTGCACCGGCGGGGGCATGTACACCCTTGGGCATGCACATGGCAGCACCGACGCTGAGCGCCAGCAGCACCAGCGCAAAGCACCGGCGGGGGCATGTACACCCTTGGGCATGTACATGGGGGGGCACCCCTGTTGAAAATCTTGCCCCCCTATAGGGGAATACTGGATTTGGGGCTCCAGCCACGCCCAGGGTTACCACCCCCTGAAAATCCCCCATGTCATAAACGGTCGTGTTGCACCGTTTTTTTTACGCGATCTCACCAGTTTTG
>JAJGRX010000646.1:10000-15000 GCA_025461125.1 Carex kokanica
TTTTCACCCGCTGGGTCGTGTTTTTCAGCCGCTCGGTCCGTGTTTTTCCCCCGCTCAATCGTGTTTTTTCAGCCGCTCGGTCCGTGTTTTTCCCCCGCTCCATCGTGTTTTTTCAGCCGCTCGGTCCGTGTTTTTCCACCGCTGGGTCGCGTTTTTAAGCCGCTCGGTCCGTGTTTTCCCCCCGCTGGGTCGCGTTTTTCAGCCGCTCGGTCCGTGTTTTCGACCCGCTCGATCCGTGTTTCCGACCCGCTCGGTCCGTGTTTCCGACCCGCTCGGTCCGCGTTTATCCCCCGCTCGGTCCGCGTTTATCCCCCGCTCGGGCCGCGTTTATCCCCCGCTCGGGCCGTTTTTTCCCGCTGGTCGGGGCCATGTACACCGCTTGGCATGTACATGAGGGGGCGCCCCTTCCAAATATCCCTCCCCCTATAGGGGAAAACTGGATTTGGGTCTCCAGCCACGCCCAGGGTTACCACCCCCTGGAAATCCCCCAGGCTCCCCCCCATTTTATGTGGATGCACTAGCGCAGAGCACCCCGCTGGGCCCTTTTTCCACCGCTCAGCCGACTTCCCCCCGCTTTTGCGTGGCCGCCCCCACGCTGGGGCTCCCCGCTCAGCCGACTTCACCCCGCTTGGGCTCCCCTCTCAGCCGACTTCCCCCCGCTTTGCGTGGCCGCTCCCACGCTGGGGCTCCCCGCTCAGCCGACTTCACCCCGCTGGGGCTGCCCGCTCAGCCGACTTCCCCCGCTTTTGCGTGGCGCCCCCACGCTGGGGCTCCCCGCTCAGCCGACTTCCCCCGCTTTTGCGTGGCCGCCCCCACGCTTGGGCACCCCGCTAAGCCGACTTCCCCCGCTTTTGCGTGGCTTCCCCCACGCTTGGGCTCCCCGCTCAACCGACTTCCCCCCGCTTTTGCGTGGCTGCACCGGCGGGGGCTATGTACACCCTTGGGCATGTACATGGCAGCACCGACGCTGAGCGCCAGCAGCACCAGCGCAAAGCACCGGCGGGGGCATGTACACCCTTGGGCATGTACATGGGGGGGCACCCCTGTTGAAAATCTTGCCCCCCTATAGGGGAATACTGGATTTGGGGCTCCAGCCACGCCCAGGGTTACCACCCCCTGAAAATCCCCCATGTCATAAACGGTCGTGTTGCACCGTTTTTTTACGCGATCTCACCAGTTTTGCACGCAACTTGACCCGATAAACCGATTTTTTTTTAAATTTCAAAATTTTTTCAAATTTCAAATTTTTTTTCAAAATTCAAATTTTTTCGAAAATTCAAACTTTTTTCAAATTTCAAATTTTTTTCAAATTTCAAATTTTTTTCAAATTTCAAATTTTTTTCAAATTTCAAATTTTTTCAAATTTCAATTTTTTTTTCAAAATTCAAAATTTTTTTTCGGGTTTCAATTTTTTTTTTCAAACTTGGCCGCCCCCACGCTTGGGCTCCCCGCTCGGCCGACTTCCCCCCGCTTTTGCGTGGCCGCGCCCACGCTTGGGTTCCCCGCTCAGCCGACTTCCCCCCGCTGGGCTCCCCCACGCTTGGGATCCCCCCGCTGGCCGACTTCCCCCCGCTTTTGCGCTGCCCGCTCAGCCGGCTTCCCCCGCTTTTGCGTGGCCGCCCCCCGCTGCGGCTCCCCGCTCAGCCGACTTCACCCCGCTTGGGCTCCCCTCTCAGCCGACTTCCCCCCGCTTTGCGTGGCCGCCCCCGCGCTGGGGCTCCCCGCTCAGCCGACTTCACCCCGCTTGGGCTCCCCTCTCAGCCGACTTCCCCCGCTTTTGCGTGGCGCCCCCCGCGCTGGGGCTCCCCGCTCAGCCGACTTCCCCCGCTTTTGCGTGGCCGCCCCCACGCTTGGGCTCCCCGCTAAGCCGACTTCCCCCGCTTTTGCGTGGCTTCCCCCACGCTTGGGCTCCCCGCTCAACCGACTTCCCCCCGCTTTTGCGTGGCGGCACCGGCGAGGGCATGTACACCCTTGGGCATGTACATGGCAGCACCGACGCTGAGCGCCAGCAGCACCAGCGCAAAGCACCGGCGGGGGCATGTACACCCTTGGGCATGTACATGGGGGGGCACCCCTTTTGAAAGTCTTGCCCCCCTATAGGGGAATACTGGATTTGGGGCTCCAGCCACGCCCAGGGTTACCACCCCCTGAAAATCCCCCATGTCATAAACGGTCGTGTTGCACCGTTTTTTTACGCGATCTCACCAGTTTTGCACGCAACTTGACCCGATAAACCGATTTTTTTTTAAATTTCAAAATTTTTTAAAATTTCAAATTTTTTTTCAAAATTCAAATTTTTTCGAAAATTCAAACTTTTTTCAAATTTCAAATTTTTTTCAAATTTCAATTTTTTTTTTCAAAATTCAAAATTTTTTTTCGGGTTTCAATTTTTTTTTTCAAACTTGGCCGCCCCCACGCTTGGGCTCCCCGCTCGGCCGACTTCCCCCCGCTTTTGCGTGGCTGCGCCCACGCTTGGGTTCCCCGCTCAGCCGACTTCCCCCCGCTGGGCTCCCCCACGCTTGGGATCCCCCCGCTGGCCGACTTCCCCCCGCTTTTGCGCTGCCCCCACGCTGGCGCTCCCCGCTCAGCCGGCTTCCCCCGCTTTTGCGTGGCCGCCCCCCGCTGCGGCTCCCCGCTCAGCCGACTTCACCCCGCTTGGGCTCCCCGCTCAGCCGACTTCCCCCGCTTTTGCGTGGCCGCCCCCACGCTTGGGCTCCCCGCTCAGCCGACTTCCCCCCGCTTTGCGTGGCCGCCCCCCGCGCTGGGGCTCCCCGCTCAGCCGACTTCACCCCGCTTGGGCTGCCCGCTCAGCCGACTTCCCCCGCTTTTGCGTGGCGCCCCCCGCGCTGTGGCTCCCCGCTCAGCCGACTTCCCCCGCTTTTGCGTGGCCGCCCCCACGCTTGGGCTCCCCGCTCAGCCGACTTCCCCCGCTTTTGCGTGGCTTCCCCCACGCTTGGGCTCCCCGCTCAACCGACTTCCCCCCGCTTTTGCGTGGCTGCACCGGCGGGGGCATGTACACCCTTGGGCATGTACATGGCAGCACCGACGCTGAGCGCCAGCAGCACCAGCGCAAAGCACCGGCGGGGGCATGTACACCCTTGGGCATGTACATGGGGGGGCACCCCTTTTGAAAATCTTGCCCCCCTATAGGGGAATACTGGATTTGGGGCTCCAGCCACGCCCAGGGTTACCACCCCCTGAAAATCCCCCATGTCATAAACGGTCGTGTTGCACCGTTTTTTTTACGCGATCTCACCAGTTTTGCACGCAACTTGACCCGATAAACCGATTTTTTTTTAAATTTCAAAATTTTTTCAAATTTCAAATTTTTTTCGAAAATTCAAACTTTTTCAAATTTCAAATATTTTTCAAATTTCAATTTTTTCAAATTTCAAATTTTTTTCAAATTTCAAATTTTTTTTCAAATTTCAATTTTTTTTTCAAAATTCAAAATTTTTTTTCGGGTTTCAATTTTTTTTTTCAAACTTGGCCGCCCCCACGCTTGGGCTCCCCGCTCGGCCGACTTCCCCCCGCTTTTGCGTGGCTGCGCCCACGCTTGGGTTCCCCGCTCAGCCGACTTCCCCCCGCTGGGCTCCCCCACGCTTGGGATCCCCCCGCTGGCCGACTTCCCCCCCGCTCAGCCGGCTTCCCCCGCTTTTGCGTGGCCGCCCCCCACTGCGGCTCCCCGCTCAGCCGACTTCACCCCGCTAGGGCTCCCCTCTCAGCCGACTTCCCCCCGCTTTGCGTGGCCGCCCCCGCGCTGGGGCTCCCCGCTCAGCCGACTTCACCCCGCTTGGGCTCCCCTCTCAGCCGACTTCCCCCGCTTTTGCGTGGCGCCCCCCGCGCTGGGGCTCCCCGCTCAGCCGACTTCACCCCGCTTGGGCTCCCCTCTCAGCCGACTTCCCCCGCTTTTGCGTGGCGCCCCCCGCGCTGGGGCTCCCCGCTCAGCCGACTTCCCCCGCTTTTGCGTGGCCGCCCCCACGCTTGGGCTCCCCGCTCAGCCGACTTCCCCCGCTTTTGCGTGGCTTCCCCCACGCTTGGGCTCCCCGCTCAACCGACTTCCCCCCGCTTTTGCGTGGCTGCACCGGCGGGGGCATGTACACCCTTGGGCATGTACATGGCAGCACCGACGCTGAGCGCCAGCAGCACCAGCGCAAAGCACCGGCGGGGGCATGTACACCCTTGGGCATGTACATGGGGGGGCACCCCTTTTGAAAATCTTGCCCCCCTATAGGGGAATACTGGATTTGGGGCTCCAGCCACGCCCAGGGTTACCACCCCCTGAAAATCCCCCATGTCATAAACGGTCGTGTTGCACCGTTTTTTTACGCGATCTCACCAGTTTTGCACGCAACTTGACCCGATAAACCTAATTTTTTTTAAATTTCAAAATTTTTTCAAATTTCAAATTTTTTTTCAAAATTCAAATTTTTTCGAAAATTCAAACTTTTTTCAAATTTCAAATTTTTTTCAAATTTCAAATTTTTTTCAAATTTCAATTTTTTTTTCAAAATTCAAAATTTTTTTTCGGGTTTCAATTTTTTTTTTCAAACTTGGCCGCCCCCACGCTTGGGCTCCCCGCTCGGCCGACTTCCCCCCGCTTTTGCGTGGCTGCGCCCACGCTTGGGTTCCCCGCTCAGCCGACTTCCCCCCGCTGGGCTCCCCCACGCTTGGGATCCCCCCGCTGGCCGACTTCCCCCCGCTTTTGCGCTGCCCCCACGCTGGCGCTCCCCGCTCAGCCGGCTTCCCCCGCTTTTGCGTGGCCGCCCCCCGCTGCGGCTCCCCGCTCAGCCGACTTCACCCCGCTTGGGCTCCCCTCTCAGCCGACTTCCCCCCGCTTTGCGTGGCCGCCCCCGCGCTGGGGCTCCCCGCTCAGCCGACTTCACCCCGCTTGGGCTCCCCTCTCAGCCGACTTCCCCCCGCTTTGCGTGGCCGCCCCCGCGCTGGGGCTCCCCGCTCAGCCGACTTCACCCCGCTGGGGCTCCCCGCTCAGCCGACTT
>JAJGRX010000414.1:0-24803 GCA_025461125.1 Carex kokanica
CCATTACAATATCATGCCTAGTCAAAGCCTGCTATGCTCTGCCCAATTTCCACAACTTCAAAATAAAGCTCATTCATGAAAGCCCAATAAAATTTAGGGCCCATAAAATTGAGCTCCTCTCTAACAATTACAAAAACATGTCCGGCTTGTTCACATGACTTGTATTTTATTTCCCATTGTATTTCATAGTTAAAATATTGTCTATTAATCATCACCATTTAAGAGCATGTAATTTTGACTATTGTTCATTCAAATTCCATCATGGTGGCTATATATTTTCCAATGAATTATGTACACTACAGGTGGCAGTCACTAAGTCTGACAGAAAGCTCTTATTTAATGTTGGTTATATAATTTTCATAATACATATAAGAACTCGAACAACAAATAGTACGTCAAATTGAAATTCTTTGAAAACCACACTGTTAGTTAATTGTGTACCGTTGTCGAACACCTCGAGTAATTATGCATGGACACGTATCAATCGTAGAAAGTATAAACATATACGCAATTGTCAAACTTATTTAATAAATTTTTTTTAGAGTCAGTTTTTGGTTTAGTAGCAAAGGCAATTCTCTGTGTAGGAGATCGTAGGTTCGAAATCAGATGAAGAATCACTTATGGATATTAATTTAGTTAGGTGGCTTGCCACCAACTTTACTAAAAAATACAAATTACTCTTTTGTTTTTTACTTTTCAGATACAGACAAGAACATTAGATATATATTTTGATAATTTAGTTTTCCCCAGCTCAGTGTCGGTCCATCTCACAAATTAATATAAAATATAAATAGGATAGGATCAACCATTCCCCGTTTAATAATCATAAAACACTTCTGTAATTTTCAATAATGCTTAAACGGTCAACTAGCTACCCAATTATTTACTCAAATTGAGAAGTTCCAAGAGATGTTGACAATATCGATTGTTTAGTTTGACGTGAAAATAATAATAAGTATAAAAAGTCATTGTTATAATTGTTTAAAAAAAGTGATCATGGGTTTGTATTCGAAGATTATCTTAATTAAGTTTGATAATAAATCTCTAGAAATTCCTTAGCCAAAATTTAATAAATAAGGCGTATAAAAGTTTTCTGTTTCTGTTTATTTATTTTTTCTTAACAAAGTAGGCACTTTTCGCGAGGGAACTTCGTCGCTAAAAGTACCGTCGCAAAAGAAAAAGCACGTTTATGACGGTACTCCGTCGCAAAAGTCACTTTTTATCCTCGCGAAAAGTGCCTGTCTTTTGTAGTGTAATTACACTACTCAAAGCAAACTAACTATTATGTTTTTGATAATCGAATGATTTGATTTCCTTAAAAATATGATTTAAACTATCATTGACTTAATATCAAATGATAAACAATAATCATGTATGATTTTCAAAGTATATTGTTTCTATGTCTAACAATACCTTTGTTTAGAGAGAATATCCAACAGTACATTTAAAATGTAATATTTTGATTTTTTTCAAACTTTTTATATTTGTACACATCGTCAACAACAAATGGAATGTTATTTTTCATATCACATTTGTATTTTTACTAAAACAAATAATATAGAGGAGTAAAAATGGAGGAATGGGAGGGAGGGGAAGAGAGGGGAAAAGTGGAGCCCACAAGGTCATTTTGTTAAGAATTTTGGAATGGGGATATTTTGTTCTATGTTTTGAAATAGAAGGGCAATATGTAAAATTTCCCATTAATAAATTCGTGACCAAATTTCTAACTAACAGTATCAAGATGCTTAGATTGGTTATTAAATAATAATAGACAGGCAATAAATCAACAAAATTGAAATGTTCCATACAAATTTTATTTTTTTAATAATTGATAAATATGAAACAACCAAATCAACGTGTCAAATTCGAGTTTCACTTCACAGTACTGTCCATATTCCACAACACAATCTTTTTTATTTGTTGGTTATGTTTAACACCAGCTAAAAATTTAGAGCGACTATTAAATCATATGATATCCATATATCTCGCCTTCTCTATGTTGTCCAATTTTTTTATATTTTTAGGATTCATCTATAACGAACAACCAATTATCATTTAGACATACTTATTTTTCCCGTTAAATATAGGTTGTGGGATCTCCACTCTGTTAGATTGATTTGATTTGTAAATAACTATTTTGGGAGAAATAGTCTCAATCCTCTAAATAACTCATTGTACTTGACACACTTTAGTAGCATATCATTTGTACTTGACTATTTAGGGAGTCGCCTGGAATTATGACATTTTTCATTTGTTTATCTTGGTTATAATAGCAATAAAAAATATACAATTGAAAGTGTTTATGTTCTTTGATAAGATTTAAGTCAATGACAATATCATAGTGCTTAAATTCTGCGGTAAAATGTAACTTGATGAACTTGATTAATTAATTAAGTATGTTTAACTTGTGCGATAAGATTCAAGTCAACACTTAAATTGATTAATTATGTGGAGGTTGGCTAAGATACAAACGTTTTTCTAGCCTTCGGAACAAACGTTTTGGTTTTCCGATTTTCAAAGTCCAAACAGTCGATCCAAACGTTAGATATTCAATATATATTAAAATGTTCTTGGAGACCAAATTTTACATTATTTGAAATTTTTTAACTATTTATTAAGATGGTTTGAAAATCGCTGAATTTATTAAACTTCTGCACCATTGAAAAACAATCAACAACTCACCGCCTAATTGCATTTCTTACGCATCTGACTCTCTTGCAAGTAACTTTCGATTGACCTTAAGACCAGAAATCCTCTCGCTGCGCGCATAGGATCGGAGTTCGGACTTTGAAGCCAGGCTCTCCCCCGCTTTGTGCCGCTCTCCCCGCACACATGATGTTCCTTCATAACTTCTTTATTTACGTTCACATCCAGTGGAATAAAAAAAAAGAGCTCATAGAATCCCTGCTGGTTCATATGGACCAAATGCTGTTAATATTTCTATACTTAATGGATCCATATACCAAGTTTATTTAAGAAGATGTATCTATTTGACTTTCTTCTCCACAGAAATCTCGGTTCTCTTTCTTCCCAAATGGACGACTTTTTGTCTTTCTTCCCAAACCAAGGACTCTTTATGTGTAACATCCCAAAAAAAAGAGAGTTATTATTTTATGTTTACATAATTTTATTTATAATATTGAAAACGCTATAGACGTCTCTTTTGAAAATAAAAACAATGAAATAATAAACTTTTCTATTAACTTCATATAATACTAGCATGTAACTTTGTCTACAAATTCACTTTATATAATTACAAATACGTACAACAATAGTACAAAATATATCTACTATCTTGTCTCTTTTGCACTACATAGTGTACTTTAATATAACTTTAATATAACAAGGTCACAATTGTTATGCGTCTCTGCTAATTGCTAATAATTCGTAATATATCAATAACGACTATTCTACTGTATTTTCGGAATTCTCTCATAACCGTATGCCTTGTACGCATCCCTCCAATTCCTTCATGCAACCTTTGGATTTGTTGAAACACAAACTGTTGAAGGTCAAAATTAGCTTAGACGTGTTTCAGCTATATTTAGATTTGTTGCAGCAGAAATATAAGTGGGTAGTTATTTAATGTTAGTGGGGCTATATTTAGCATTATTTATTTGTAACAGTAGCTAAAATAGAAGAGCTGCAAGTTAATTTAGGGAGTCAAAAGTTCTAAATTTAGGTAGTCAGTTTTGTGTATGTGAGGCTATATAATCAGCGTTTATATTTGTGATTGTAGAGGATGAGAATAACAAGTTAATTAAAGATTTTGCTGCAGAAACTCTCTCTAACTTCTCTTCTTCTTCTTTACAATCTGTCTTCTCTGTTAGGTTAGCCAATTTTTTTTGAGATAGGAGTAGGTCCGATGGGCATCGAACCTAGAGTTAGGTTCAATTAGCTCTATCACCGTACGATTAGCATCAAGATCTATGCGCACGGAAATTGATACAGTCTTGCACGTATTTTGATGCATATCACACGAATTTTGATGCAGATCGGATGGTCATCACACCCATCGAACCAAGGTAAGTCCGATGGGCATCGGACCTACTCTCATTCCATTTTTTTTACTTGTTTACAACAGGATTAAACTGCCTCCCATAAATAAAACTCCATGCGTACCCCTTTTGATTTATTAACCCCCGCCTCTTCTGAAATTCCTTCTCTTTTCAATATGTCCTGCCTTCTACTTTATGTTCTCTTCATCTAATAAAATAGTATTACAACATATCTCCAATAATAATTGCTTCAGTCAACGCCTATCTCATATATCGGTAATCATTTCTCATTTTATTCCAATTGACAGAATTCTAATTTCAATTATTGATCGATTATTTGTCTAATTCGAATTCTGACTACGTCGCAGTAATTCTAAGTTGTTGTTGAAATCTGATTTGGGGTTCCGAAAATCTCGCTATCAGGTAACCGAACTTCTCTATACACATGATATATATGATTTTTGGTCACTAACATGAGGAAAATGGTGAGGACTCCTACATCGAGCCATTTATCGCTTGACGAGGCATGTAGAAAGTCCTTGAATTCTTGGAAAGGCAGCACGACCGCCCTGCCTTCGTGTAGAAACATCTCGGGGGGGACAGCGAATATTACTTCCTCTATAGAAACAGGTGCCTTAATCAAGCAGGCGTGGAGATTCCGCAAATCAGGAGGCAAACGGCTAACCTCTTCTTCGGTGAGCCCCGTACGGTCTACTCACGCAACTACTGGCGCATCAGGAGATTCTTACGCATCAGCCCCGACGACTACTTCCAAGCCTCGCCGTACCGGTGACAAAGCTTCGTCCGCAGTGTTGGAAACGCCTCTTCGTGTCTGTATCAAATTTTGTACCTTTTTCAAGTATTTCAAAATAATGATTTGAATGTATATAAGATATCCATGTTTTATTTAGAGATTACCTGATCCAAAATAATCTGACTCTTGGGCATTGGACAATCTGTCCACAGGCTTCATCAATCACCAGCATATCGGCGGTAGGGACAGGAAGAGGTATGCGGGCAGCCCATTCAGCCATGATCATGCCAACTGTTACGGGGAGATGGTTGGGCCTTAGCTGAAAACCAGCTGGAGAATGTACAATGCCATTAGCAAGGGTCAGAGGAGTTTTATCGTGCCACATGACGAGGTCGCATGCTGTGGCCTCGTGCAATAATTATCAGCAATTAGTTATTTTTAGAATGAAATATTGTCTAACAAGTTAATGAACAAGTTAAAATTACGGGTAGATTATGAACAAGTAGTGATTACCTCTAGATTGTCCAACTCGCCCAGCACTTCGGTCCCGGATGCTTGACTACTTCGCTGAATTCTCAGCAAAATGGGAGGTTGTTCCTCGGATAGCTGCTTAAGAGATGTAATTTGGTTCAACAACCTTGATTCCATCTCAGCCATCCTTCTGTCGTACTCCATTCTGATCTCCTGGCGTACCTCCTGGCGTACCTGCGTCAACCTTGATTCCATCTCGTCTTTGTAAACTTTGGCACGCGGTCTTCTTTTTGGTTTTGGCCCGTCGTATACATCCTTCCAGCCCCTGTAGACCGATACACCCCTAACTCGACCTGTGTGTTCTTTACTCCCGAGCGCTGCGGACAAGGAATCATCCATTCTTTCGATAGTCAGGGAGCCTGAATTTACCTCCTCCTCCACATCCAACTGTTAATAAAAAAATTAGTTATAGCAAAAGACAAAGTAATGTACACAAAGTTTTAATTTTGTTTGAATTACACAAAGTTATAACAAAAGACTCTTACCATTTTCTGAGCCACGGGTTACACGTCTTCTGGGAGTACTATCCTCCCGTCAGCAGTTACCTCGGATCTTTCCATGAGCCAGTGTTGGCCCCTAGGATTTTAGATCCTAACCACGGGTGAGTCAGAATCTTTGTTTTCATCCAGTACTTTCGTCCATTCGTCCGACTTACCCTCGTAACCACCTGACCCTAATTTGTGCGATTACTTGTTCAATTTCACGATCCTCCTACCCTCGTCACTTTTTCTCTTCACACATCAAAGTAGATCAATTAGTTTAAGGAAGATAAGTACATATCGAGAAAGAACAAAAACTAAGTTGGCTAAATTTATACCTTGAACTCTTCTATGGACTTCAAAGCTTGAAACTCCTCCCAGTCCTCTTGTTTCAGTCATTTATAGTAGCCTACCGGATTTCTCCCTTTCTCCATGAAATCCGTCTTCAACGTGCTCTTGAATTGCTTCCAACCTTCATTCATTTTTCTTAAAGTATTTTTCTGTTTCGCGGACTTTGGGTCGTCATCCTGGATGCTCCAATGAGCCTGCATGATTGACAATAAAATTACTGCATGTAAGTTCATGTACAATAATCAAAATAAGGTTTAGAATTGTTAGGTACTTTACCTTCACAATGTTCCACCATTCGCTCTTATCTTTGTCATCGAAAATGTCCCACCTCTCAACCAAGATAGATGTCTTTTGCTTTACCAAATTGTTACACCAATTTGTGTACTCTGCCCTATGTGCACCCTTCGGACATCCATTTTTGCTGAACTCGATTTGCAAATCCTTTGCCTCTGAGGTCTTCGTGCACATTGTCGGACCTCTTTTCCTTATTTTTTCTGAGCCTGCGGGTCCTCTTCTTCCAATATCATATTTGCCTGTGGGTCCACTGTTTCCAATATCATATCTACATTCTCACCTGAATGTGACATGGTTCTTTCTACAAAAAAAAAAACATTATTACAAATGCTATGAATGTAAAATTTAGATCTAAATTATGTGTTGTTGGGTCATTTGTTCAATCATAGTGTTGGTTTTGCAATTTAATCCCTGTAACATTAGGTTCTGTCGAGATCACCAGAATAGGTCAGTTGAGGTAACTTTCATTTAACCAAAATACAATTAGAGAGAAGGGTTTTGATTTAACCAAGATACAGTAAGCATTGCAACTTAGAGAGAAAGAGAGAGAGAGAGCGAGAGAACCTTTCAAAGAGAAAATAGCAACCGAGCGAGAGGAGCTTGTTACACCAAAAGGTATAGTACAAAGTTTCACTATAGTAAACTGTACTTTTTAACCTTAATATACTTTTCGGTTCAGACTGCAAGTATACAATCCTATCGAGTAGTATATTATCGGGTATCGATCACAGGGACGGTTCAGATCTTAACTAGAATTCTACCTAAATTAAATAAAGACTAGAAGTTGGAAAAGGTTGGTTTTGGTTTTATAGTTCCTAACAATTCAATCACAGTAATTAAAATGCAGGAAAGTAAATCAACTTGGTTTAAATCAGATGTAAAAAGACGTTTCCAGGGTTATGACTTCATCTCAGTTTTGCCTCGAGGTACCCAGTTCGTGTAGTGTCCTACACGGGCCGTGTCCAGTGTACACGGGCCGGGTACTGTCATACACGGTCCGTGTGGCCCTCGAGTAAATGCAGCAGTTATTGTTTCTTTGTGTTGTTCTCTTGTGTAGGGTTCTCCTGACCAGACCTAATGTTTCTAAACCTCAACTGTCGTCTGTTGGTTCATTAACTTGGTATGGAATTGCAATATGTGCCCTCGTCGGGTTCTAGACCTCAACTGTCGTATGTTGGTCTGAATTACCTAGTTGCTTGTTTGGTATACTAAAGGTAACCTCATTCCATCGATATGAGGAAATGTTCACTAATCCTACCTCATGTACTTAGTTTGGTTGAGAGATTATAAGGGCCAAAGTACCTTCTAGATGTGATCATTCATCTAGTGGTAATCCAATAAAAATCAAACAACTTAGACTAAGCAATTAAAATCAAACACAATCAAGCAAACACAAATTTCAATATAAGAATCCAATAACTAAAATACAAAACAAAACATTCGATTACATCACAACCCTAGAAACTAAAAATCTACTTAGACATAGTTCTAAAATAGAATAAAGAAATAATAAAAAGATTAGCCATGACAAAACCCAAAGAAGAAAGAAGATTCGTCGAAAACTCGCGTCTTTCGCTTCTCAACTTCGTCTCCAAGCTTAGCCGCCAAGTCCAAACCCTAGAAATTCCCTCTCTGCTCAGAATGTCCTCTCTGGTGCAAGAAATCATGCTTATATGCTTTTCTGACCGACCTTCCATCAATTAGCTTTGTTTCCAGATTCTGAATCTGTTTCCGGAAATGCTTGACACGGCCCGTGTAAAATGCTACACGGACCGTGTGCCTGTGTTTCTTCTGTGGTCGTGTCATCGGTCGAGTTGAGGTTGACACGGTCCGCATAAGGTGGTACACGGACTGTGTAGAGACTTCTAAATTCCAGATTCCTCCTCGATTTCGCCTGATTCCTGCAGAATAAGAATAAACTTGCAGCAATACCACATTCTATATATTTCAATGAATTATAACCGAGTTAATAGATTAAAACACAGGTTTTGGGACAAATTTAAGGTCAAAATATAGATATGAATGCGAGATATTAGAGCTTAGAGATTCAATTGGCGAGTTCAGAGGAGAGCGATAGAGATTGGAGACCGAGCTAGCACCGAGAGAGAGAAAAAGATGGCAGCACCACAGAAAGAGAGAGGAGACATGGGGGTTTAGGGTTTAGAGGAGACAAGGGGATTTTGAAAAGATCGAGCGACAGAGACGAGGCGCGCATTTTATTTCGTGTAAAACATTTTTACATGGAAGTTTAATTAAACAACCGTGTAGAAACGTAAGAGAGCTACACGTTTAATTAAACACCCGTGTAGAAATGATTTGCGCGAAATAAAATGCGCGCCTATGGTTTTTCCAGATTAATTTTTCAAATTCCAAATTTCATATTTTTCAAATGAAAAACTTAACAAAAAAAGGAACCTGATTTCAGTTTTATTTAGCTTGAAAACTACTTTATCCATGTATCTTCGAGTATTTAGCAGAACTTAAATATTTCAATTTCTACACGGCCGTTTAATTAAATATTCGTGTAGAAAACCTTTCATACATGGATTTTTAATTAAACGGCCGTGTACGATTCTGAGAAGACGAAACGACTCTTCAAAATTAAACGGCCGTGTAGAAAACCTTTCTTACACGATTTTTAATTAAACGTCAGTGTCCGTTTTTAAATTAAGCGTTTAATTTTAACAAGCTTCTCAACGGAATTCAAGAAGTTGCCTTTTTTTTAAATTCTGTGAAGACGAAACGACTCTTCAATTGCCTTTTATAATCTGAGAAACTCCCCCGCCGTTTCGATTACTTAACTCTAAGATTAGGAAGAAGAAATGGCCGCTCTCTCAAATGTGTGGCCACCGGAAGACTCAAATGTGCAATGGCCATGGCCCCCCGGCTATGAAATCCCTCCCGAAGATGCTCATGTCGATTTCATGTTGGAAGTCCCTCCCGGCTATGAAATGCCTCCTCCCAACTATAGGAGGACATGGCCATGGCCGCCCTCAAATGTGGCATGGCGAAGCCCAAGAGGGCACCCACCACCAAAGCCCTACAAAAGGAGGGGCGATCCCTGGATCAGGCCAAAGAGACCCTGGATTAGAAAGAGGGGGTCAGGCCAAGGAGCAATCCAGCCAGGCCAGTGAGGTGTTTAATTAATTAAGTTAGTTTTTTTTTTTTTTTGATGTAATATATTTTGTTCTTAATTTAATCAGCATTTTGTTTTCTATCCGTTTAATTATTTTGTTAAATACTACATGCTATCTAAATAAATACTGTTATAGATATAAATTAGCAGTACAAAACAACCAACAAATAATTTATGGATAATCACTACAAAGTATATTATTTAAAAAAAAATTATTTAAAATAAACTTAAATATTCTATCTAAATATCATAGAATAATTAATGCTTAATGCTGTCTAAATAATTCGATTTGAAAACATAAATGAACACTTTACTTGATATGACCTTATATTTCTGGGTTTACAATTATAAAACAACCATAGAATAATTTTCAGAAAAAAAATACCTTTCTACACGGATGTTTAATTAAACATCCGTGTACGAATACATTTCTTCATGGATGTTGAATTAAATGTCCGTGTAGCTCCCTTTGAATTTCTACATAGATATTTAATGAAACATCCGTGTAGAAAGGTATTGGTACACGGATGTTTAATGAAACATCCGTGTTTAAAAGATTTTTTTAATGACCTAGAAAGATGGATTTTTTATTTAAACAAATAAAATATAAAATGCAAAACCACAGTAAAATGATATCGGGTTACAGTCACTCAAAGCTCTCATCAGTAAACAGCAAATAAACTCTGCTTCTTTATTTGAGTCAGAGATGGATCTAGCTTCTTGCTCATGATATATTATAAAAGAATATTAGAAATGAAATAAAAATATTACAATGAGACAGAAATATCCAGAGATAACCAACCTTAAGTCTTTAGTCTGACTCTTCATTGGCTCTTCATCTCTGAAATATTATAAAAGAAATAAATATTATACATTGAATTTTTTTTTCCAAATAAGAAATATTAAAATTTTCTAGCTTAAAAGGAGTAAATATTATACATTGGATTTTTTTTTCCTTTTTCTCTTTTTTTCCTCTGTTAGAACATCTTCCCATAATCCTTCATTGTGGTCAGATCTCATGTAATTTGCTTTGTCTTGTTCTGCAATTGTTGCTATCTCAGCTTGCACATCGGTACAAAATTGAGGTATCTCTTCGAACTGGTCGTACTCTTCTTCGTCGGTGACGTTTTCTACCCCAACAATCCTTCTTTTTCCGGATAGGACGACACTCCAGCTATCATCACTCAGGTCAGGACATCAAAGACTTGGGTGGCTTGCTTGGCAAGTATGAACGAATCATCAACATACCCGACTTTGTCAAAATCAACAAGGGTGAACCCGTCGTTATCAACATTAACACCCCGGTCTTCGACCCATTGGCACTGAAACAAGAGAATGCTAAGGTGAGGATTGTAAACGAGCTCCCAAATTTCTTCAATAACGCCGTAATAAGACTTTGATGCTATTATAGGCCGGACATCCCCCGATCTACTGAATTCTTGAGACGTTGCCACCAACGTCAACCCACTATTTTGCATCATGCTCTTATCACACTGTAATTTAGTGTAAAATGTATATCCGTTAATCTCGTATCCTTGGAATGTTCTAACAACCATTTGGGGTCCTTCGCCCAGCAATCTAACAGTTTCATTTACGGGCGACCTTTCGGGGTGTGATTTCACTCTTTCTTTCATCCATCCTATAAAAGAACGGTTATGCTCGTCAGGAAACCACTTTTGACTTCTCGTGTAGTTCTGTTGTCGAAGGATTGTCATGTGCTCATCTATATATGTAGCAACATCTGCCATGTGCTGTAGTACAATAAAATGTGCCTGTAACAGGTCATCGTTATCAGCAACTATGGCTTTCAACCCATTGTCCCTACTCTTTGGAGCCTTCCTCATATCGAGATTTTGGAACGCCAATAGGACCCACACCGGTCATGTAGTTGGTGCAAAAACAAACTCAATTACCTCTTTGTGGAATATCCTTCCACAATGCTACCTTCGGGCGATGTCGGTTCCTTACGTAACTTTTCAAAATACCCATGAATCTCTCGAATGGATACATATACCGCAGGAACGCGGGACCACAGATCTTAATTTCCCTCACGAGATGAACAACAAGGTGAACCATAACATCGAAAAAAGATGGCGGAAAATACATCTCAAGATGGCAAAGGGTAACGACGACCTCCTTTGCAAAGCGTCCAATTTGAGCGGGTCTATCACTTTGGAATTAATTGCATTGAAGAAAAAACAAAGCTTCGTAATGGTTTGCCGCACGGGCTTCGGTAAAATTCCCCGAATTGCAACAGGAATCATATGTGTCATTAAAACATGACAGTCGTGGGATTTCGGACCAATCAATTTCAGGTCCTTCATCGACACCAGCTTCTTAATATTCGAAGAATACCCTGATGGGACTTTAATACTATGAAGGCATTACAAAAGCTCGTTTTCTCGATCTTCGACATTGTGCACATTGCGGGGGGTAGGTATGCCTTTTGCTTCCCTTTATCCTGCGGTGCAAGCTCGGGTCGTATTCCCATTAATTTCATGTCTTCTCGAACTTTAAGACCGTCTTTCGTCTTCCCCGAAATGTTCAATAATGTGCCAATCAAACTGTCACAGACATTTTTTTCAACATGCATGACATCTAGGCAATGTCTCACTTCTAAATATTCCCAGTATGGTAGCTCCCAAAATATGGACTTCTTTTTCCAAATATCTTTCGGTGGTGGTTTGGCACGTTTTCCAAAAACAACAGCAAGGTTTTTAACCCGCATGAAGACATTCTTCCCATCTAACGGACGACGTGCCACTCCAAGCTCAATTTTCCCGTTGAATACCTTCTTCTTCTTACGGTATGGGTGATTAACAGGAAGAAACCTACGGTGCCCCATAAAAACATTCTTTTTACAATTTTTCAACCTCAGCACCTGCGTGTCATCTTCACAGATGGGCACGCTTTGCTCCTTTAGTGTAACCCGATAAATTCCCGTACGCGGGGAAATCATTTATGGTGCAGAATACCATGGCCCGCAAATTAAATTGCTCTTTGCCGTACGCATCCCACACCCGGACGCCATCCCTCCACAATTTCTGGAGGTCCTCAATTAATGGTGCGAGATACACATCTATGTCATTTCCGGGTTGTCTGGGTCCTTGGATTAGTAATGACATCATTATACCTGCGTTTCATGCACAACCAAGGAGGAAGATTGTATATGCATATAAGAACTGGCCAAGTGCTGTGCTGACCCCTAACTTAAGGTTTCGTGATTCGCCACCAAATCCTTCGAAATGTCTATCAATGTTTCTCCATTGAATTGAATCAGCAGGGTGTCTTAGTTTACCATCTCTTTTGCGCTCTTCTTCATGCCAACGCAACAATTTCGCATCTTTGGGATTTGCAAATAACCGTCTGAATCTCGGTATTATCGGGAAATACCACACCGCCTTAGCCGGAGGCCTTGCCTTTTTTCCTCATCACAATCGTCAGTGTCCTGGTCCTTGCGTTTATACCGTGAAACACCGCATTTAGGACAAACATGCATGGCCTCGTACTCTCCACGGTACAATACACAATCATTCGGACATGCATGTATTTTTTCAATCTTCAAACCCATTGGACAGATCAACTTCTTCGCCTGATATATTGTACAGGGTAACTCGTTGTTATCTGGGAGCATCTCTCGTAAAAGCTTTAATAAGGACGTGAAACTCTTATCGCTCCAACCGTTGTCTGCTTTTAAGTTCAATAATTTCAACACAGCTGAGTTTTGTAAATTTGGTACACCCGGATATAACGGCTTTTTAGATTCATTAGACAGATACTGAAATTTTTTAAATTTTTATCACTAATTTCATCTTCCACATCACGTAACATGTCCTCTAGATTCTCAGTAAAATTGTATTCTGCATTTTCATCAATCTCCCACTCATCATCCTCGTTGCAATCAAGCCCAGCATTATCGAAATTTTCGACATTCTCAAAATCATCGTTGCATTCAAATTCAAAATTATCAACAGTTTCTACATTATCATCATTCTCGTCCAAAACAAATTTCTATTGGTTCCACTACATTCCCCAATTTTCTCACCATGCATAAACCAACATGTATATTTTTCTTAAATCCCCGACAAATCAAATGAGCTCTAATTTCTTCCGAATCCCCAAATCTTATAAATTTTTACAATCTCTACAAGGACACAAGATGTTGTCATCTTTTGTGTCCACTCTATAACTCTCAGCAAATTTTAGAACTCATCAACGCGAGCCAAATATTCTGCACTATCACGTCGCAATTCGTACATCCAACTTCGATCCATCTGTAAATTAAAGTAAAAAAAAATTCCAATTAAACATATATGGTGGTCAGCATATATATTGTTCCAAATTCTTGGCTTATAAAGGGCCGGTTTACAATCCTAACCCACTCTTTGAATATTATGCCTCATATGTGAACACATATTAGCGGATTTAATTAGTATTTGAGAAAAATTCGGCAGCATTTCTCCTTAACTCCCCAAGTATGCGTAAAAACCACATACTCGTAGGAGCAATAAGGAGAAATACTGTCGAACTTTTCTCAAATACTAATTAAATCTCGCTAATATGTTTCACATCCTAAATGAGACACAATATTCAAAGAGCAGTCCCAAACGGGGGACTATCCAAAATTAATCCCTATTGGATTAATTTTGAACGGGCATGGACCTAAAAGCATCAGTAGGTCGGTTATTGGACCACAATACACTAATTATTTACATTATCTTAACAAATCAAGCACGCATGCATTAAATAATAATTGACAAATAATTAAGCAATATTAATCAGTAACAGAAAATTAGATAAAGAAAGAAAATATATATATGACTAACCTTGGCAATAGAGAGGAGAATGCGAATTAACTTCCAAGATCTCAGATCCGGCCTCGTTCCTTGTGCGCAGAAATCAGACCAATTCAATACAGAGAGAGAGAGAGTATTAATTGATCAAAACGGCGCCGGAAGAAGGCCTTTTATATAGTTCCAACCCTAAAATAACCTTTCTACACGGATAATTAGCTATAAATCCGTGTAGAAAGCATTGAGAGAGCTACACGGACTTTTATATAAGTAGCTGTTTAGATTACTCTCTCTTCTACAGGACATTTATATAAACAGCCGTGATAGTTTTCTGTCTACACGGACTTTTATATAAACAGCCATGTAGAATTTTTTTTTTTCTAACTTTTTTTTTTTTTGGCTAGCCTCCATTTTTGCTAGCCAGTATTTTTTATGTTTTCAGATAGCAAAACAGATAAAAATATCAATTTGCTAACAATAAAAATATAAACAGCCGTGTAGAATTCTCTTTTTTTTCCTAATTTTTTTATTTTTTTTTTTGGCTAGCCTCTATTTTTGCTAGCAAGTATTTTCTTTGTTTTCAGTTAGCAAAATAGAGTAAGATGAAAAATCAATTGCTAAACAAATAAAGTGAAAAGTGCCAGTAGGGTTTACAGAGGGTAATATGGAGATACATGTTTATAGAGGGTAATATGAATATACATCTTTTAACAGTAGGCCTTTGTCAGAATCTTCGTATTTCTCCTCTAGATCTTGCTTGTCCGAATTAGTTTAGGACATATTTTGCAACTAAACAAAAGACTACTTAGGTTAATGTAACCAAAGGACATTTGTAACTGAATAGTAGTCTTTTAGTTACATTAACCTAAGTAGTATTTGGTTAGTTCCTTGCATATGTCCTAAACTAAACACCTTAGCAAGATCTAGGGAGAAATACAAATTAACTTCCAAGATCTCAGATCCGACCTCTAGTTATAAGATGTATCATCATATACCCTCCAAAAACACTTTAGCGCAGAAATCAGACCAATTAATTGGGGAAATGAAGCAATTCGCATGGGAATTCGAGATGTTGGTTATCAATTATATCGGACCGCTCATCTGTGAGCTCCAAAAATAGTAGCTCATATTGATATAATTTGCAATCCGACATAATTGATAAACCTACATCTCAACCCAATTGTTAACTGTGAGAGGGAGAGTATAAATTGATCAAAACGGCGCTGGGGAGAAGGCCTTTATATAACCAAAAACCTAAAATAACATTTCTACACAGCTCTTTATTAAACGTCCGTGTTGCTCTCTCAAGGCTTTCTACTCTGTTAATTAAACAAAAAACCGTGTACAATTTCTACCGTTCTACACGGCTCTTTATTAAACGTCCATGTAGCTCTCACAGGTTATCTACACTATTATTTAAACAAATATCCGTGTAAAATTATTACCTTTCTTCACGGTTCTTTAACTAAATATCCGTGTATCTCTCTTACGGCTTTCTCCACTATTATTTAAACAATAAGCTGTGTACATTTTCTAGTAAACGTCCATGTAGCTCCCTCACGTCTTTCTACACTGATTCTTTAATAAATATCCGTGTAGAGATCCTACAGATATTTCAGGCATTCAAAAAATTACAACTTCTACACGGTTTTTATATAAAATTGTCAAATCCGTGTACAATGTGTAGTGTACAATGACCATTTCTGTAGTAGTGAGCATTGTCTTCGCCACTAGACCAAAAACTGACTCTAAAGAAAAGTTATTAAATAAGTTTGACAATTGATACGTATATGTTTATACTTTCTACGATTGATACGTATCTGCGCATAATTACTCGAGGAGTTCGACAACGGTCCACAATTAACTAACAGTGTGGTTTTCAAAGATTTTCAATTTGACGTACTATTTGTTGTTCGAGTTCTTATATATGTATTATGAAAATTATATAACCAACATTAATTAAGAGCTTTCTGTCAGACTTAGTGACTGCCACCTGTAGTGTACATAATTCATTGGAAAATGTAGCCACCATTATGGAATTGGAATTTGAATGAAAATATATAGCCACCATTAATAGACATATATTTGAACTATTGAATACAATGGGAAATACAAGTCATGTGAACAAGCCGAACATGTTTTTGTAATTGTTAGAGAGGAGCTCAATTTTATGGGCCCTAAATTTTATTGGGCTTTCATGAATGAGGTTTATTTTGAAGTTGTGGAAATTGGGCAGAGCATAGCAGGCTTTGACTAGGCATGATATTGTAATGGATCGAGGACATTTTTATGTTAATTACAGTTTCACAAGGTTTGATACTTGTTGGTTTACTAATCGGTCCATATTAACTAAGATTTTGTGCGGTTAGTTACTTGTTGGTTTACTTCCGACTGATCCATGTAATGAAGCAAATTTCAGACGGATAATACCGAATTCCGCAAGTATGGGAAAGGGGGCATTACTATGGGTATTTGATCTGCATCAAGATTGAGCATCCGGTTTAGATTTAAGTGATGGATTTTTTTTAAAATAAATCATCCACATCAATCTTGATACTGATCAAATGGATCTGATCAAGCATCATACCGCATTTTGTGTAATTCCCATCAGACACCCCGGTTCACTCAAGTATACTCATTAAGATGACAGGTTTAATGTAATTTATGCTGCAATTGATCTTAGCTGGCCATGATCTTTATTAGCTCAATATAAAATGCTAATAAGTTGTGCTTTAGGAGTGAACACAACTTTTTTCATATTTATTTGACCACATCATATGATATCTGGTAATCTTGTGCAAACTAGTGTGTATTGCAAATCTACAGCATACCGGACACACGTGTCAACATGTGCAAATATGGACAAGGCGAATATGACATGGGGTGATCATATTCTTTCAGGTTGTCACTTCTCTATATATGTTGAACTTAATTTGATCCCCAAAAGAGTGGTGAAACAAAGTAAACATCAGTACATCTTTCTTTTTCACATATATATACAAGTTTATAGAATTAGATGGGCTATCTTTTACTTTCTCAAATTTTAAATATGTAGAATAACACACAACGAAAGAAAAAAAAGCATACCACGCAGTACATCATCAAATGAAAAAACCACAACTAACTTGGTGATAACCGCAAAACAAAAAAAAAGCATGTAATAAAACCTACATAAATGCTTCCATTCTAAATTGTTAGAAAATTAATAGGCAATATGCTTTTAACAACAATCCAAATATTTCCATGTTCCAAGAAGTGGCAGCCATGTATGATGAATCAAACTATTAACAAATGAAATTCAGTTGCGGAAATAATTATCTGACACGGGGACCTGGCTCTGGCTTGTTATCTGTGAAGCGCTATCCTGGCTGACATGAGTTACTTCTGTACTTTTCATTATGAATTCTCTCTGTTGAGAATTCCAAATACATGCTTTCCTTGAGCTCAGAAACAACTACATCCATCGTCGGCCTCTTACATGAGGTAATTTCGGTGCACCTACATGCTAGATCCGTAACTTTCCAGATTGAGTTTATGTCATACTCCTCTTCCATTTTAGGGTCCACTATGCTTTGAATATTTCCTCCGGATAGTTGATCACGCACCCATTGTACCAAGTTAGCTCCTTCTGAGCCTGCATTAGTAGGGGACTGACCTGTGACAGTCTCCAATAGAACAACTCCAAAGCTATACACATCACTTTTTGCACTAAGTTGATTAAACGAAAAGTACCTGAAGATGTATATATGCACAAATTTTACTACAATTTCAGACGAAAACATTTGATATTTATATATGTAAGGCAGCTCATAATATTATTTCCCATTGTAGTTGTAAGTTAGGAAAAATAAAAAAAAATTTAACAGCAACACAGATATCTTACTCGGGATCTAGATAACCAAGAGTGCCTATTATTCTAGTTGAAGGATAAATGAGTGCAGTGCCCTCAAAAGCCCTCGAGAGACCAAAATCCGCAATCTTTGCCTCGAGATTTGCATTCAAGAATGTTGCTGGCCTTGACATCTCTATGGATAAGTGGTGGATTACAAGCCTTATGCAAATACTCCAATCCTTCAATGAATTAGATTAAAGATGTATATATTATTTTGTTGTACAATTTTTTTTTATCAACTCAAAATGCATGTGCTCAGTACCAAGGATTAATAATTTATTTGTTCTCCGCACCTGCTTGTTTATTTTTCAATTGTTATTTGACGCACTATATTGAACTATTGTCTCTGATATATTTTATTCAAAACAAATATATAAAAATTGCGTCAATAATTTACTAGATTTTATTGTAGGCTATAAAGTTGGTGCTCTTGTACCATACCTAGTGCAGATTGATATGCAATTCTAATTCGCTGCTTCCAAGTAAGAGGCCTCACATCATCTGCTATTTTAGAATGTTAGCTTAACATTGATTCTTCAAGGAAGCAAGATCAATATCAAGTATAATCGATTAACCTTTTAGCTTTTCTTGAAGATTCCCTTCAGGCATGTATTCGTACACAAGTGCCATGCAATTTTCATCAATGCAATAGCCTATTAATGTGACCAAGTTCTTGTGATGAACTCTGGCCAAGTGATTAGCCTATAAAAAAATTATATTGAAATTACGACTTCTTAGCTTTTCATATAGTCACTACCACCGGTACTTTCTCAAGTGTTTAAGTGGGTTATGTGTGCATAGTGATGATTACCTCAGCCAAGAACTCCTTAACCCCCTGGGAGGACGAATGAGAGCGCATCTTAACTGCAACCTGATATCCATTTTGTAGGAGGCCGAAATAAACGTCTCCAAATCCACCTTTGCCAATAATATTATTAAAATCAGTTGTGATTCTCTTGATATCATTGTAACTGAATTGACGATTATCAATGATATGAAAATCTGGTCCTTCTGCTTTCGGTTGAGATGAAATGCTGGCTTCTTCTGGGAGTTTTGTATTTTTGCTGGCTTGATCATTCATGGGAGTGCTTGATTGAGAACTGTTTGCTGGATTTAAGGTGGTTGATTGGTTATCTGTATGTAAAATATGGAGATGCACATTTTCATTAATTTTAAAAGGATGCATTTACAAACGATTTTTCATTGTAAGCAGTTAGGCCATTTTACACTAATATAGAAGTGAGCAATATGTTTTGAACTTTAATAGAAGATCTATCTATCACTCCTGGTAATTTGTAAATAATTACATCTCTCTTTTAGCAAAGTGATAAGAAATTCATTAAACTTAAGAAAATCAATGTATGACAGATATAAGGACTTTTGCTGGTTATGAAGACTTACCATTCATCTTCTAGGTATGATGAACCAAAATTACATATTTCAGGCTTTAATTTTTAAATTTTCCTCATCAAAAATAAAAAAAATGGTTGAAATCACTGGCTTAAAGTGCAGATTAATCTCAAATATCATCTGTAATTATAAAAAAGTGAGAGAGCTGAGTTTGTTAATTAAGAAGAGAAAAAAGGATGTAGCAAAACAGAACTTACGTTTCCTCCTCAACCAAAATACAGTTGCAACCACAACTGCAATAACCAACAATGGGACTGCCACCGCAATTGATACTATCATATTTTTCTTAGAAGCAGTAGATGGAGAAGGAGGTGGAATAATAATTATATCTCCAAACCTAAAACACAAAACATTAATGATTATAATGCCGACAGGTTTAAAAGGCATTAAATGAACTTTCTTTTCTTGTAAGAACTCTAACTTGGAAAGATGAAAGTACTGAATAATTGTGCTTTCATGTGTAAAGCAAATTATGCAATCCTTCCTTTTACATCTCGCTCTCAACTAGCAATGCATGCACGCCTAGTTACCGGCTCCACTTTCTCAATTGTTGGGGTATATAGTTTTTCGTTTGCTTTCTCCTCAAATAAATAGTGTTAAATCATTCCAGTTGTACGCACAAACCCTTAAATTTATTATTATTATATATATAGAGATCGACTATGGTGAGTTGTGAAGTAAAACGACTTGGTGCTCCACGCCTCATTATTTCCATTTTGAAAATCCAAACGACCGATCCGAACAGCTGAAGTTGTTCTCCATATTGATATGTGCTTGGAGACCAAATTTTACATTTTTTGGAATTTTTTTACTATTTATTAAACCACTTTGAAAATCACTGATCGGCGGTCCAGAAATTTTTACTGTTTTTTACTGTTCATAAGGATTTTCAGATTTTCAAATTGGCTTAATAAATAGTAAAAAAATTCCAAAAAATGTAAAATTTGGTCTCCAAGCACATTTCAATTTGGAGAACATGTTGGAAGGTTCGAATCGACTATTTGAACTTTGAAAATGAAGATATGGCGTGGAGTACCAAGTCGTTTTACTCCATGGAGTAGCCTAGTCGGACTCATATATATATATAAACTAGAAGGTCATCAATGAATAATATTTGCGCCAATTCTACAGCATATGAAAAAGCAAATAAATAATAGAATGTGTTACCTATACGTTAGACTTCCATTTTGTTGTCTTTTCTGAAGCCCAAAGGAAGGGTGGTCGAAATCATGTTATTTCCTCTTACGTCACTGAGAAATCAACAAAATAATTATGAAATCTTTTTAGGTATAAGAGAAACCAGATAAATTTTAAGATTACTTTGGAATTGCATACAGGTATGTAAGAGCTGTTAGTTGGTCCAGAGAACTGGGAAGAGATCCCGATAAATTGTTGCTAGATAAATCCCTGAAAAAACATGCAACAGTTAGTGAAGAGATACACTAAAACCATTAATCTGACAAGTTGATAAAAATGTACGCCAAATGTTGTCAAAATAAATATTTCTTACAACATAAATGAAGTACAAATGTGTAGTTTGTATTAAGTCCTTCATAACATATGAAAAAATGGTCGAAAAGCTTGGACAATGCCCAACTCAACTGGATAGGCCAAGTTAGATAATAATGAACCAGAGGACAGACTATTCACGAGTTAAAGTTCATTCGTTTTTTTTCAGTAATGGCAATATATAACAATTTTATCAACACGTTTAATTAGAACATTATTGTCATCTAGTATTATATTACAATATTTTCTAATTATTTGTTACTATAAAAATGTTTATTGAAAAAACATAGTAGTACTTGATCTTAGTTTGACGTAACTTACAGTGACACAAGGGCACTTAGACTTCCAAAGTAATAACTCAATGGACCTATCAATCCACTAGATGATAAGTTTCTGAAAAAAAAATGATTGAAATAGTTCAGTAGTTAGACTAATTCACACATCTTCTCATAATTCCAATACAAAATTGTTTAAGATATATAGTTCACAATTAAGTCTTGTATGATGAAAATAGACAAAAAAAAAAAAAAGGAGAAATGAACTGACAAGCCTGTGATCCTGGAAATGTTGGAGTTGGAGGTGCAGCTGAGACCAGACCATATGAGCTCTTTTGGAAGACAAGGATCGCCACTCCACCCGTCTTGTATTAGATAATCCGTCTTGATACTATTAATGGCAGCGACTGCAAGTAAAAAAAACATAGGCTAGCTTCAAAAATCTAATCTTTGAGGTTTCATAAGACTAAATTTGCTCCTGAAAATTACCATCTGCATCATAAGTAGGGACCCCCTTGGGTGCAATTTTATACAGTTCGTATCCATTCAATAGAGGTGCAAGAGTCGAACTTGAAGTAGCCACGAGTGAGACATTATAATTAGTAGAACCTGACCACTGAATACTGGTCCAGTACCAAGTCTCAAAGATAATTTTATTGGTTGCCTTAACTCCATTGATAAGTATCTCAAACTCCCTTAGACCAGTCGACGTGTTCTGGATCTCATAGAAGTGCAAAATCCAATAATATGTAGAGGTCTTGTCATTGACGTTCCAATAGAGGTTAAGGGGTTCTTTGGTACTTGAAGTGGTGGCAGCAGTCTGCTTCACACTAGAGGGATCTCAAAGTCGTCGTCCATTTGTACGCTGGAGTTTGTCGCAATCTCTATTGTTTTCTTCAAGGGTTCGGGGAACCACAACCTGTCATACTTATCGGAAGGGTACCTATTTTGGTGCAAATGAAACAGCAAAGGATAAATAGTATTAATCACTCTTATATAATATTAAAAATTCTTAATATAAAAATATCCTATTGGAATTTGCATTCTAGTAATCGAATGATTAGTAAGGGACCAAATGCTTTGACAAACTGTTCTATATTGTACAAATATAAAAGATTCAAGAATGAAATAAATCTTTGTAAATGGACCTTAAATATGGATAAAAATTGCCTCCTCCTATATTTGCCCTCTGGACCCAAATCAATGAGTGAGTTGAATTCGCCAATTGATAAAGTCTTGAATTCAGTTGCCTCAAGTGTAACGAAGAGATAAATGGATTACCAAGATTCTTATGAACCAGGCAAACTTGCAAGTAATCAGCGGTAGTATCGACAATAATCTCGGGATAGAAAGGAGCATTTGCATTTACTGTATCCCAAAAGTTGACGCCCAAATAAATATCAAAAGTAGGGGGTCTATTTAAGCTATCATAATTTGAATAAACGAATGTTGCCCTTATAATATACTTAGAGCCTACTGTCAAGGATCTAAAGGTGTAGCAGTTTCGAATTCCAGTTGGAAAACTTCTAACAGTTTCGAATATCCTAGGTAATCCACTGGAAGAGAGTTGGTAGTTGACTCCTGTTTCGATGAATTGCTCATCAGATACATAAGTTAAATTTGTTCTGGGGTCAACGTAGCTAGAGTTTGCAGAAAGCCCACAGTCAATGCTAATAAAACCTGTAAGAAAATTATACTCAAGTTTAATCATGGTAGATATAATATGTATACATTAGTACGTAGCGGGCCAAACTTAAATTTAGTGAAAAATGATAATTCCTCTGTTGTCCCATATTTCTTCCATAACATGTTTGCCAACTATTTTTTGGCAGTCAACCTTTGCCTTGCTTTTTGGAATTTCTTCCTTGACACATATTTTTCTTAAATGATTGCCTGTGTTGTCTTAAATAATCACATTACACAGATGCTCAAATACTTACCTGTAAAATATCATAATTAGCGTACAAAATAAGAAGAAGAGTCTAACAATTATCATTGTTAATAATTATGAACCCGAACATCCTAAGCACATAATCATTCCACACAGACATATATGTACAGAAGAGAGAGAGAGAGAGACGATCATTAAGGGTAGGATGTGTCTAAGCTTCTGTAACACGGGAGGAAGCAAGCTGCTAGGTACCAACCTGGTACAGGACCAAGACTAGTACCGAAATGGCCACACAAATCTTTCTGTTTTTCCAGATGTTTTTTTGTTTACTGTTAGCTAGCCTTTTTTCCTTTATTTTGTTGTATGATTGTGCTGCTATGTCAACAGCACAATCAGATGTTGTAGGATGGAAATGCATTGTTAGAGGATAATGTTTTGTATTTAGGGAATAGCTGTGTTGTCTGTACTGATGAACTGATGTACTCGAACAACTTTTACTAATAACAATTTTACTGGCAGCTGCTGCCAACATTTCAAAAAAAAAAAAAAAAAAAAAAAAAACAGAGAGAGAGAGAGAGAAGAGAGTCCTTGGCACCTTCTGCCAAGCTTTTAAAAAAAAAATGAGAGAGAGATAGAGGAAAGAGAGGATATTTGATCCCCATAAACTACAGGATAGAATAGGCACTACTAGGTTCAGTGGTATGTTGGAAGGATGCATTTAACTGGTACCAGTTCTACTGCACCGGTATGCAACACTGGCAAAAGAAACACTTCAATGTAGGGAAAGAAGGCGACAGGGCCTTAGAGAGCATTATTGTCTCTAGAAGGTTAACATAAAAGATGTAATTAATGTAATTAATGCAAACTTTCAAAAAATAAAAAAGTGGAGAGAAAGAGAGGGAGAGCTAATTGTAAGAATGCATTTGCATAGCAGGAAATTACCTCCAGAATCAAGCTGGCTATGAACTCCAATTGTAAGTGCGGATATTATCAGAAGAATTAAGAGCCACAGAACCATTCTTTTCCCCTTGAATGTTGGTGACAATTGATAATGAATTCTTTTGAAATGCAACTCTCTTATATTAAGTCTGATTAATTAATGTTTGATTGTCAGAATTGCATTAAAAAATTAGAATTTTACTCAGAAAAAAGAAAACAATAAAGGCCAGCTTGCTTTAAGTCAGAGAAAACCAGGTACTACTAGCAGCTGCTAATATTGTTTCATTTTTTTAGTACAATCGTTAGTTGGCCACTAACCTTAGCTTGCTCTAGCCTGGCTATAAACCTGTCATTACCTGTCATTATCCTGACAATAAATTATCATTAATTATTAAATGACAACATACCCACTAAGAGTTAAATATGAAATAGTGTATGTCAAATTAATATTATTTTATGATGATTAATACTCTTTATTATACTTACAAATATTTATTTATGATATTATCTATCTTATATTCAAAACGAATCCTTGTTTGTCAATACAGCCT
>JAJGRX010000476.1:0-24783 GCA_025461125.1 Carex kokanica
AAGCCAAATTAATTACAGCACATATTATCTAATCTAAAAGTTTCAATTGAGCTTAATCAGAAAAAACCTTGGGCAATGTACGTAGAGGATATGTCAACTGTTTCAAAGAAGAGTAAGGTAATCCAATCGCAAAGTTTCCCTGTGCATTTTAAGGTCTTCTAGTTAGGGTCTTATATGAAGAATTTATTTAAATTGCCAAATAGAAAAATGAGAAAGAGTGTATTGTTCGTCATGGCAAAATGTAAAAAACAAGTGTAGCTTACCTGTCCAGATTAGTTTGCTGAGAGGCAAGAATATGGACATGTACATCTTCCAAAAGTCGCATGTTCTTACCCATAGTTGAGTTTTTTCCAAGCCACCCTCCAAATCTATTGAAATTACGTTCTCCCTGTTCATCAATAAACTGTTTCACAGAGTTTCTGAGAAGCACCAGAGAAGGGGAAAAAAACAGAAAAAATGTAGTACCGGCTCAAGTGTTTCCCTATGACCGTGCATCAGTGCAGCCCTGGTTAGAAAGAAAAAAGGGTGCAAAGAACAGGCATAAAATTTAGCATAAAAATATTGAAAAAATTACAAAAAAGATTCTGACAGATGGAGCTCCATGTGCCAGACAGGTCAACAAATTATTAAGTTGAATTTGGTAAGTAAAGAAACTCGCAAAGATGTACAAGAACAAAAACAGCAACATGAAAAGACAAGTTTCAATACTGTTGTCCTGTAGGCTTCTATGGCTGGTATAGTATAATAATATCGGTATCGAAAAAAGTTATTGTAGATGCCAATACATAATCTACTTACGGCACAATGCTAGAAGCAAATGAAGAGGCTTGGGACAGCTGCCACTGACGGTATCGTCTGATTTGTACATTCACGATATCGCCATCTGATATTGACTCTGCAGCTTGTGCAAGTGCCTTCATTCTTTTCACCCCACTTTCATCCTTTCCAATGCTAACTGGCTTGTAGTTTATGTAGTTTTCCTGCCATTCAACAGTTACCTTATAAAGGTTTGTACAAGTTATCTTATATCTCTGTCATTCTCAAGGTTCTAAATAGCATTTATAGCGACATAGCGGGGAGAAAAAAAAAAAAAGCTATTGTGAATAGCATAGCTATAATGGAAGCTATCGTACATAGCGTTTTTTTTTTTTCAAAATTTATTCTATATTTCTACTAATTATCAACATGATCAATATTGGAGAATTGGGGTAACAATTAAATGACAACTAATCTAAATCTATACTTTTTTCAATCATGCAAATAAGAAGAAAAAACAGGATCTACAAGGTAACATTATTAAATAGTTCATTCTTCATAGTATTACAGATTATAATAGACGAAGAGCAATTAATTTTACAAGTGAAATGAAGTATATCTATTTGAACATTTTAATATTATAATAATCAAAATCAGCTTTAAATTGAAATGAACGGCAATAATTTTACAAGTGAATACTAGACGAAGAGCAAGCAAAAGGAAAAATTAACATTTGAATATTTTCCGATATAGAAGCATATAGTTCGGTTTAGCATACTTATCATAGCAGACCATGTAGTATCAGAAATAAGAACAAAAGCCCATGTAAATCGCAAAAAAAAGCTCATGTAGCATAGCGGTAGCAATAGCGCGTAGCGGTAATAGCGGCAAGCTATTACACTATAGCGGTCATAGCTGAATTAGCGCATTTTATCTCATAGCTTAGCTTTTATGGTCCGAAAAAGCTATAGCTAGCTATTTAGAACACTGGTCATTCTACATGTTTACCTACTGCAGAGGAATGACACTAAGTAAAACAAACCTGAATAATAAGAGGAACTAAATCAGGATCGCTCATGCTATAATCAAGCCTCTCATCCATCCGCAGCTTGCCACCATTAAACCCAAACAACCTGAGAAGTTAACTGACTAGTAAGAAGTAAGAATAAAGGTGATAGCTTGCACACGTGAAAGCTATGTTTCATTCCAGATGTAACTCATGTATGATGTATGGATAGAAAAGAGAGGTTGAAGTACTTGTCAACAGCAGTGAACGGAGAAATATCTTCATCCTTGGCACTACTTTTGAGGCGCTCTCTTACATCATCATATTTAATTACTGACATCTGGAGGCTCATGTACTGCAACTGATTTATTGCCATTCGCATATCCCCATTCACTCTATCAGCAAGCTCCTCCAGTGCAATCTATTTACTCAAAATAACAATAATTGCAGTCAAGTAAAAACACACAAACTAATAAATTTATAATATAGTCTATTAATTTGGTTTCCTTAATATTTTGCATATTTTCATTCTATTTTAAATACATTTTCTTGCGAAAAATCAAGAGCTTGATCCTTGAAAATATACTGTCTGTGCATACATAAATGAATTAACTATCCAGACTGATAAGTTTGCTCTTTATTGTACCTCATTAACTTGCAGACCTTCAGAATTTGCAATTTGCATCAGCCTTTTAGCCATCTGCCAGTAGGAAGGCACAAATCACTAAAGAGAAAATAACAGTTTCCTAAATATTTCAGGTTATAATATGTTAATTGCTGATCCATGTAGTTTCCAATATCACAGCATTCAAAACAGTTTTACAGGTCATGTCAATGAATGTAAGGCAGTTAATATTATCAAATGAACTTGCACTAAATGTTGATTTGCCAACTTCTTATTTGCTAGTAGACCCTATATGATATTTAATCCTTAGTAACGTCGAAAAGAGCTAAAGGGTTAAGAGCAACATATCCTTCCATCTATCTTGGCATTCGTCTTTTTCTTTTTGTTGTGATATCTATGCAATGCCATAAAGGACAGCTTTTAAGAAGTATACAAAAACACCTTCGAAATAAATACAGTAATATATAAAACAAAAACCTGTTGTTTTGTGGGCTTCCTAAAGTTAAGTAGCATGCAATAGTTAACAAGGCTCTTCAGCTTCTGGCTATACCGGTCATTACAAATGCATATAATTGGGATTTTTGACATTTTAATGCTAGCAATTAGATCAGCAACACCGCCTCTGTCACCAGCTGACATGCCATCTACTTCGTCCATTATAAGTACTGACTTTGGATGCTTCGAACTGTTATATCAATTTAAAATCATTTTAGAAACAATCAAAGAAAGCAATACCAGCTTCTATATATCAGTACTGCAGTACCATCATGACAAGGTTAAGCTTTCATTTTGGATTATGTTATTTGGCCACGACTTGATGTTTGAACCTGAGCTGACTCCACAATAGCATAAAATCAAAGACTAACTAAGCAACCAACAATTAGACATTAAAAATAAAAAATAAAGAAAAATCAAACTGGTATCAACAGGTACAAACAATTTTTCTATTCATAATGCACCAAAACTGATCATCCTAGAGCACTCAATACAGAAATAAACCTGTTAGTGCCATAGTTTAATGTGGAATTGCTGACAAGCTCTTTGATGGAATTTGAAGTGTTTCCACCAATGCCTTTCACAATCTTTGAATCTGCCTTGCCACGACTATCACTTGCATTAACCTACCATCAAATACTTACCAACCAAACAGTGTTCAAAATTGGTAGCTAAATATTGGTTTTCTATATTTTATTTTAAAAATTTGAGTAGGTGATTCTGATATCCCCCAAAATCTCCAATATTGCTTTTCATAGGCATAATCCATCTGTACAAAACATGTTAAAAATGTCATACCAATTTTAATTACTATACAGTTATAATACCAAGTAAAATAAACAATCTTGCAAGTGCAAACAATGTGCGATTTTGCATAATTATATAATCTTTTGAAATAATAAAATTCGCATTAGATATATTTCCACTTCACAATTTCTGTAACCAGTGATTAATATTTTATCTCATTAGCAGTATATTGATGGTATTTTTAGAAGTACCTCAATAACTTGGAACCCAAGCATCTCACTAACGGTTTAGCGCTCGTGCTTTTCCCGATACCAGGTGACCCGTTCATAAGTATAGCCTTTTTAGATCCACTATCTACTTGTTTTTTCCCTTTTCCTTTTTGGCCAGCATGCAGGAATTGATTGTCCCACTTTTTAACCAATCCTGTAGTTGCTTCACCTATAAAATAGACATATTACTCTTATAATATGAATGATTAGCAACTAACAATAGAACTTGTTACCAATGCAAAGTCCTTAACTTGTCAGAGATTAAAAACATATCCCCCTCCAGTAAGTATTATATCAATTGATGCCTTGCATCACCTTATACACAATTACTATAACCAAAGAAATCAATCTCGGTGTGATGGTGCTAAAGTTTGTGAGAAGGATAGTCAAGGCAATGATGAGACCTACCACTTACCATATTATATAGACTCCGGCAACTAGAGAAATCATAAATATTGTTAAAAGATGAAAATAACATACAATAGACTGGTTTCCAATAATATCATTTGAGGCCTTTGGCTTATATTTGTCTGTCCATGTAAGTGACCTCGGACACTCCAGTTTGGCCTATCTTATTAGGAGAGATGCTAGGTTTGGTGCTTTTTGGAGCTTCTTTTCCTCGCGGGAGCTAATGGAATTATCTGATAATAAGACGTCATTGTTAGACAAAGTATTCTATAGCAACCTCCTTCTGGATAAATCCGATAAAATAATAACCTCACGAATTGTTTCAACTCTAAATTTCATTACCTTCTGTTTTCTTATTAATTTTCATATACATTTATTTTGCTTTTCTAGTTGAAAACTCGGTTGTAACAATGCTTCAATTTCTATTAACTACACTAATACTAGAAAATTTGAAAATTAAATGAAGCAATGCACTTCAAACAAATAGCTTTTGGGGGGATTCATTTATATAACTTTTTAAAAGTAAGCACGCATACCTTTTCTTCACTGCTTTTACAGGGCTGCTCTTTGTTTGCACTTTTGCTACCTTTTCCGACGACTTGCCTTTCTCATCTTGCTTATAGGTGCTTAGAACCAGAAGGCTTTGATTTCGGATCAAATCAAACAAACCATCTTCAGTCAAAACATGGGAGCCTAAGTAGAAACACAGAAGAGAAAAGCAAGGGTCAGCAATCAGTAATGTAATCTTCTGCACATTATACAAGGTGTAATTATATTTGAAAGTCGTACCCTAGCTCTTTAGCCTTTTGAGACTTTCTTCCCCAATGTCCTCATCACATAATAAGTAGCTCTGAAAAATAAAACCCAAATTTAAACATTGAAGTAGCGAGTACAGCAAAAAATAAATTAAATCTTATACAGATAGCACGATAGCAATAATTATTCAGGAAACGGCCAGAAGTTTCTTTTAAAAGAGGCTCTAAATGTAATATTTAGAAAATATAATAAAAAATCAAAGATCTACAGCTACTTTCTCTGGTGATTTAGGTATTTTACCAGGTTAAAAAAAGGATGCAGGAGCTGGACAACATGTTTGGTTGTTTCCAAGAAATTGAAGGGTTGTATGTAAATTACCATTTCTACAAGAGAATAACATGCTCCCTTATTTTATCTGGAAGAGTAATAATAAAGATTATCATGGTAATAATTTACCGTCTTTTTGCTCACAGATCCAGTAATACGACCACCATGACGCTTAATCAGGTCCTCGGCTTCTTCTCGTTTCCAAGCTAACAAGTAACAAATATAAAATAGCAATATAGACCTTTCATGGAAATTTGAAAACAAATAATTAACTAATAAATATTGAGTTCAATGTCGAAACCATAATATACACCTATCAAGAGTCCCAGAAATGACAAATGTCAGACCAGATAAGCACTCAGGGGTCCCTTCAGGTACTTCCTAAGAAAAAGAAAGAAAAAAAATTGCAAATTCAGATATAGACATGCCATATAAATTAAAAAAAAAAAAAAATCATTTTGCTTCCTATACAGTATATACAGATCTGATAAACACCCATAGACTTTTTCTGTTGCTCCATTACACATTTTTTTAGACTGCATACAACAAGCTCATAAAATCCTTTCTAATTTAAAATACCCGATACAATTTTCTTAGTTAATACTTAATATACCTCCAAATGTGGTGAGCATTTTGGTAATAGGGGCATGGTCATATGAACAGATCAAGCCACAAAAATAGTATATACTGTTGACATCCACAAAAACATATACGACACTGGTACCATTTTAATGTAAAACCAGTATCAGACCTGCAGCAACGAAATACTGAGCATAATCTTTGAATAAGAAATTAAGTCAATAGTAAATATCAAAGCGAACAAATAGTCAATTGATAAATAAAACAATACCGTACCTTCTCTCCTTATGAGGCGGATCCTGCCTTTCGCCAAAATTCATAAAACCACCCCTCCCACCACCTCGCCCTCTCCCTCCAGAGGCAGAGCCTGTACCCCTTCCCCCACTTCCTCTGCCCCTTCCAGCTCCTTTTGCGGCCAACTCCTCTTCCTCCAACTCATCTTTCACAGCAACTGACTTGCGAGCAACTGCAGTTCCAGACACGCCCTTTGACTTCTTCGCTGCAACTGGCTTCACAAAGTCATCATCCTCTTCTATTTCTTCTTTAGGCTTTTTCTCTACATGGGGCTTCACAGAGCCTGTACCCCTTCCCCCACTTCCTCTACCCCTTCCAGCTCCTTTGCGGGCAACTCCTCTTCCTCCAACTCACTCTTTCACAGCAACTGACTTGCGGGCAACTGCAGTTCCGGACCACGCCCTTTGACTTCTTCGCTGCATCTGGCTTCACAAAGTCATCATCCTCTTCTATTTCTTCTTTAGGCTTTTTCCTCTACATGGGGCTTCTTGGCTGGTGTAGGCTTGGGTTCTCCTTTTGTTTCAATTTGGGTTTTGCGCTTGGCGGGAGGTTTTTCATCTTTTGGCACCTCTTTAGAAGCTGCTTCGTTGAACTGGATGAGGCGAAGTACTTGCTTGTCTTTTTCCTGGCAGGAGTATCAGGCACCTATATTAAATAGTTTTCAATTAGCTTTATCCTGCCCTACACATTGCTTATAAATTAAGCAGGGAGTGAAAAAAACTGATGCACGACAATAATTTGATACATCTGGTATTATAGTTAACTTGGTGAGTTATGATACTCTATAAAATGCATAATACCAAGCATAAATTTTGGGCACTTCAAGATAACAATTGAATTCCAGGTAGCATTTTGATTGAAATTGCTGACATAAACCGAAGAATATCCGTATACTCTTTGAAACAGGGATGGATTAGCCTAAGATGCACCGAATTTCCTGCCAACCAAATCCTTTGATGTTGAGAAGGAAAAACACTTTTTCTATAATGAGTAGAAATATATATATAAGAAAAAAGTATATACAAATAGCACCAGTTTCTATTTCCCTTACCCACATACAAGAAAATTGACAGACGAACTCAAATTAAACCTTAAAGAAAATAATGTAAATGAAAACCAAATATAACTACAAACGACCAAAGAAATTTGTACCGGTTTCTCTGGGAGAGCTAAAGTGGGTTTCTCTGAACTTGGTTTTGCCTCAGGCTTAGAAGCAGCACCATTGCCTTTATCATGCTGCTTAATGAAACCACTTCTCTTATATCAGATGTCTTCATTTCCATTCCAATCAAAGAAAAAAACAATGAGACACATTAGCTCAAGAAATAAGTAAAAAAAAAAAAGATATTTTGTACATACACCCTGAGCACCTAATTTTTCAAGAATAACCTCAAGATGTAGGGAATAGCCTTTTTATTATCTAACACAGACAATAGATCACTTATAGTGAAACGATTACTGTTTATTGTAAAATGAAAGAAATTACAAAGAAAAAAGAAAAAAGGGTTTTGGTAGTGTACAAGTGTAGAGACGGAGTCCCTAGCAGTTGATCAATTTGGCAGGTTGTAACAGAAAATGCAGTAAATGAGAAACCAAACATGCTTGAAAGAGATTTCCATGCTATTGCCATATGACTATAGTAAAAACAATTTGTTGTTATGAGCTTGTGTTTCGTATACGCTCCTCTACCAAATAACCAAATAGACGAGACGTGTAGAATACAATTAGTGGAAGAATATGGAAAGGGGTCCAGAGCCAGAGGTGCCCAAGTTAATGAAAGCAGCAAGTCGAGTCTTCGCAAAATCCAACTATTGTGAAGGGTACGAGTTAAAAGCAAGAAAGAAGACTCACCATTTGGGAGAAGGGAGAAGGGAGAAGGGAGAAGGACGGTCAGATCCTGTTGTGCGTTTTGTGAGAGAGACAGACAGTCGACTTGTTACGCCTCGTGGCGATAGAAGGAGACGAGGAAAGATTGAGCAGTGCGTTGTGCTTGTGCGAGAGAAGAAAAGGAATCAGTATTGGGAATTAACCGGAGAGATCCAGGTCAGAGGAAGATGGAGAATAAGTGGGGCCTAAACGTCAGTGGAATTATGTCGCAACGCAACGCCACGCCCCTCAAGTCCTGAACTTTTTCTTAATAGAAACAAAAATAAACAAATTTAGAAAAAAAGAAAATACCATAACATTTAGTGTTCACTAAACTTCAGCTGGATTCAAAAAAGAAAATACCATACGATTTATACACTCAATCGTCTCTTTTTTGAATCCAGCTAAATAGCATAACATTTAGTGTTCACTTTGAGCTGAATTCAAAATCAATTTGGGTTTTGTTACGGTTCATCTTTATATAAATATTCTGCACGATCATTAAAAAGACTTCTTTTCGTGTCATCTAATAACAATAATATGAATTCAAGCTGCAAGGAGTAGTTAATCCAAATGATTTGAAAAGAAACACTAATGAAAGCTGCAAGCTGCACGGTTCATCTTTCTTTCTATCAATTAAGTAACACTAATGATTTGAAAAGAGAACGCAAGAATAAGTTTAGCATTTAGCAACTCAAATGAAAGAATAAGATAATGATAAACTACAATGAATCGGGATCAGGTAGCAAAGGAATATTCACAACAAAAAAACAAGGACGAATGGTCAAGTGAATATACATACATAACCCACAATCTTGGAATTTGAAAATAAAAAATAAAAACAAACGACTATTCAGCAAGCAACAAATTATGGCACCAAAATGTCTCAACTTCCCACCAGCTGCTATTCACATAGAAGTGTGCAAATCACAAACAATACCCAATTGCAAACAACTTATCAACCATGAACTGAAACTTCATTGGAGGCAGCAGCCATAGGTACAGAAACAGGATTAGTATCACTAAAGGTGGTTTCTTCTTGAACCTTTTCAACTGTGTCAGAAATGGTGGTTTCAAACTGGTTCTCCTCCTTTTTTTCAACCTTTGCCTTAGATACTCTGCCTCTATTGTTTGCAGCTTTCATGGTCTTACTGCAGTGACTTTGGATTCGGGTTTTGTGACGGGCTTGTGGATGGCATTCCTTGGGGCCTCCTTTGTTAGATGTAGTGATCTCAGCTGCTTTTGACTTGCTGGTGGTGTACGAGGACTGGAACAAGCATCACTTCCCTCTGAACCCATCCCCAGTTGTTGCACTGCTCTTGTGTCGACACAGCTTTGGTGACCTAGCACGTTGTAGGAGGTACCTGTTGTATGGGAAATCACAATCAGAAAGACAACAAATTAGCCCCACTAATTCACACACAACCCTAGAAAAGATAATAATTAGTTAGGGAAGAATGATGCTGACATGTGCTGATTGCAGTAAACACATGGCTTTTTCATACAATTATATTGTACCCCCTCTATAACTAATGATATCCACTACAACAACATCTAACCTGCAGCTCTTCAATTGCATGGAAATGTTTGATGTTCTTTCTTCATTACCATTATTCTTTGAGGAGGATCACTTGTTAATGGTTATTTTGACAATCTTGACAATGGATTTTAAAAAAAATGAAAATGAAAAGCAAATTTTAGGTAAGTTATTGGACATATAGATAGTCTAACAACTCAAATTTCATGCTATTTAAGTATTGTTTGATGATGCATCAAGACACGTTAACATTCAGTTCTCTTGATGTATGGTGACAACATAAACTAGATCATGCCTGAAATTTCAACTGTTAAGCTTTAATTTTTCAGATTGTCAAGAATATCAAAATAAAAAATTGTCAAGTGTATGTGCAGACTTTTTGGGCAACCCAATTAGTAAATGCAGACTGTTGCTTACTTGTTTTACTGAACAAATACAGAACTAGGTATAACAGACACATGTTTGCACTGTACCTACTTTTCTTGTATATTTATTAATTTGACTGATACTCCATTAGACATATACATAGTGAAATATTAGAAATTACCCAAAATTTTGTATCACAAGCTGACGGTTAAACAAACAAGATGCAGGTGAGCCATCTACTAATCTACGCAACAAAACCCAACCATCTTAAATTAAGTTCTTACAGATCAGAAACATGTGTTTATTAGTGAGTCGATACATGTGTTTATTAGTGAGTCGATACCTGTGTTATCACAAGCTGACGGTTAAACAAACAGATGCCAGGTGAGCCATCTACTAATCTACGCACAACCCCACCATCTTAAATTAAGTTCTTACAGATCAGAAACATGTGTTTATTAGTGAGTCGATACCTGTGTTATTTTGTTACAACCCAGGACCCAACCAAGAACTAGCCAAACAAATATTTATAATTTGTTGCACCAAGATGTTATTTTTGTCCTCCGAAACAGAAAGCTATTATTTTCTCAGAACAAAGGTCAGTATTCTGATATATCCATTAAACCTCCTTATTTTTCTTAAATCAAATAATCAAAATACTTCCATATATCTTTCTAAGAATCACGATTATGATAACAAATCGCATATTATATTATGTCAGTTATAATTTAACTTTGTAAGAATAAACAAAATCTTTGTTGTTTGCTTGAACCAACAGCACTGAAGTCAAATACAACAAAAGGATGAAAATCAGCACTGAAGTCAAATCTTAAGAATAATTTTATTAAGAAGACCATGAGTACCTTTTTTAGTTCAGTTTAGGAGGAACAGGTTCTTTGTAGAAGCTTGGCATAGGTGCTGCTTTGAAGGTGAGGCTCTTGCGAAGCAACTTGATCTCTGCCTCTTGGCTCTCCTGTATAAATTAACAACACCACAGTAGCAAGTTTATAATTAAGCTAGCCATGGATCTAGAAAGTTTTGCCTGCATTAGGGATTGCACAAATTTGAAGTACTTCCAGCTGAGTTCAATGTTGCTCTAAGGATTCTACATCTTTCTTGATGGAGATGCTTTCCTACTGCTTTATTTTAGGAAGAAAACTTTTGAAGAACTCTGATTGAGGCGCCCTTTTTTTTATTTTTTTGGCCTTTTTCCATTAGCATTTTTCCACTAGAGAACAAAAGATTAGCAAAAGAAACATTGCACCAAGGATGGTTCTATCTTTTGGGTACATCAATTTCTTATTATCTAAGATTTAGGTGCTTTATAGTCTATTAATTATATTCATTAAATGAATACATACTTCAAAAGATAAAGCTACTCAAAAAATAAAATATTTTAGAAGAAATATTGAAAGTGAATTAGTATAAATTTTAACCTTAGATTTTGCCTGTATGTTATTCTTTTCCAATTTCTTTGGCATGAATTTTTTCCTCCAGCTTCGTGAAAAACTAGAAAATGCAAGAAAAAGAAAACCAGAAGGACTTCTGTATCAGTTAGCATTTCAAAGCAAGGCTAAAAGTTCCTGACGAAAGAAAATGACATAATCTAAAACCAACCCTTATAGTACTAGATATCGGAAACTTAAACCAGCTCGCATAGCCAATACCTTATCAATTAAACTCGAGCCAAAATCTTACTTGGAAGGCGATTAGATGGACTTAAGATAATAACAGATCAGAAACCCAATTCCATGAATGCAAAGGATGACAGAAAACGTATGCACACAAAACTGTAACTCTTTTCTTTGTATGGCATGAAATTTTTTAAAAATATATTACATACAACCAAATAACTCACCTCCTTCCTCTTCTCAGCACGCTCCTCCAATCTGAAGTTGAAACCGCTGCTGCTGTTCTTCTTGAGAGCCGCTGCTCGAGGGGTGTTGGTACTACTGAAAAGTAAATCAGTATTATAAAACACTTAAACCCACCTAAACAATGATCTGAATGGGAGGGAAATCCACTAGCATTATAGCATTTCATTTAGTTTTTCACTATTTCTTTAATTGGGACTTATATTTAGACACAACTAACCTGGATGCAAAAAACTGAACAATAAGAGGTTCTATTAACTGGCTCTGCTTCGTTTAGTTACTTGAATCAAGGAATACAGTTCTGGATTTGACTAAAAAAAGAAACAGTTTGAGAAGAGAACATACGAGGTAATGGACGTGGGCATCTTCCTCAGCCTTTTCCAGCGGAGGCTGCCTCAAAGTAGCCGTTCATCATCATGTGACCTGTACAAAACATACAACATATCAGTCACCTCTTAATAAACTTGTCTTTAAAATTAAATCACTAAAGGAACTAAAACTTACTGCACAGACTCAGAAGAAGCTTTGTTGGCAGATCCATTGACAGATCCAGACTTGATAGCCTGATTGGAAGGTAATACTTCAAAAGGGTTAGAGGTTTACAACACATTTCTAAGAGTAAATAGATTGAGAAATCAATTAAGTTTCTACAATGACACTGACCAAAGATTGCTTGGTGGCCGGTACCTGGCTCAAGTTAGGCTTCTTTGCATTACCTCGCCCATGCAATTTTTAAATTCATGTTTCACATGATGCTATTGCATGGTGAAGGTTAAATGAGCTTATTACATACATTTGTACGCAACAAATCAATTAATGCATCAGTACCATACCCATTAATCATAAAAAAAACATATTAAGAAGAGGTCTCAAAAAAAGTTAGAAGGGGAAAAAAGTCAAACCAGTTGTGGCTTCAGAACCATTTGTCTGGTTAATGCTTTTGGTGTCAGACTTGGCAGGCCTTAGAAACCTGTACAGTGTTTTTTTTTTTGCGGTAGCCCTAGAAGTTAAAGAGAGGCTCTGAGACAAGCTTGGCTTCTTGGTCAACAGTTCCTTCTGGTGCTTTTCTATTTTTGGATCGAGAAGCATCAGATCAGATTTCTACAGAAAATTTAAATCACAGATAAAACAAAACTCAACATGTTATGACAACAACAAGCTAATGGTAATATGTTAATTATACTGATTCTTTTAACGGCACTTTCTGCCGGTTTTTTATGGATTCAAGATGACACATTGTTTTCTTTTCTATTTGTTTATTTTACTATGTTTTTTTTTCTCCTAAATTGCAACGAAAATCAGCTCCTAAACAACCTGGATAATCCCAATAAAAGGAGGGATAATAAAACAAACTGTCCCTCAATCGAAGTGTTATATGGTGCTTATCAGCAATAAAGTAAATGATTAGATTTGATTAATAGATTCTAGAAATAAACTAAAGGACACTAAATATGCACCTTCTTAGTACGGACTGTCTTGTTTTCACCGGTAACAGCAGATCTTTCAGTACCATCCTTATTGGTAGGATCTGGATTTACACCATCTTCAACTACAGGTGGCTCTGAAATTTCACCATTACCTTTGGGCTGGTTCACATCTCCAGTATCATCCAAAGCAATTTCTTCCCTCTCAGCCAATTCATCAGTCTCTGGAACCTTCTCTACCCAACCGTTGTTAATTTTGGGTTCAGCTTCCATTGTATAAGAGAAAACTAGACAAGACTTGGACACAATTCTGCGAAAAAAAAAGAAGTGATATTAGTATATTTGGTTTAGCTCCCATAAAGATAGCAACAACGGACAAAATTACCACTTGATTAAATATAACATTATATTTGATTTGTAGATCGAAAATATCAGATGGAGCCATACTACTTGACTACCCTTATAGTAACAAAGATATGCTAACCAGGCAAATACTGGTCCGCATTTAAACAAACCAGGGTCTGAATTTTGCATGCATAATTCTTCTGTGCATACGGAGAAATGAAACTCAAATTCATTAAAAAGGGAACAAAAAATTTGTCAGAAACAGATTGGAAGCGCTGGAAACAGGTAACTAAAAGGTTTCTAAAAAGTTTAACTAGCAGATTTGATTCTGGTGGCTACTAATGCAAAATATGTATTTGCATGGGTTTATGTGCAAAAGGGAAATAAAAAATCAGTTGAAACAACTTGGATCACAGTCTCCAAAAAAAAAAAGATCAAAGGAAATACTAAATTGCAGTCTACACACTTCCATGCCCAAATAACATAACTCTAGAAATCAATGAGAAACACTATATCCACCTGGATCAGGTCATGCCTAATAAGAAAATCCCCTGCTCAAGAGCTATTACAGATCTCAAATGGTTTATTAAGGCACCGTGATCCATGACCCAGATCTCTATGCGACATTTGCAACGCTTTAAATATCAGAAAACATCAATACAACGAAGATCTACTGAAACGATCATTGAAAAATCGAGATCCGTACAATAAAACAACGGATCAAAACTGAAGTAGACACTCTAATTTAAGTAGGATTTGAACTGGGTAGCAACACAACAAACTCGGAGAAAAAAAAATGCACTGTACCTCGGAGAGTAATAACGGAAAAGAGCTCATAGATCAGGATCAAACGGCCTCCAGCAAAGCACCAATCCGAAAACAGCCGCCATTTTTGGGACACAGAAAAGTAAAGAGAGGAAGAAGAAGAGAGACGCAAGCACACAGAAAACAGCGCAAGCAAGCAATCAAACCAACCAACCACCACTTCCACTTGACTAAGGAAAAAAGTGGTTCAGATAGTAGAGGAGAGAACCGAAGAAGAAGGGCTAAGGGGGGACGGTGGTTTTCAAACAAAAGGAATGGATATTCAGTTATTTACAAAAGTGCCAATTCTTTACTTGGACCAATATACCCTCGTGGGACCGCCAGAAAGAAGTTTCTGAAGGGGGACGGAGGGTGCGGTTTTGACGAGTTAGAAACTGCCGTAAGCTAGAGAGGGTACTTTTGTCCATTAATTGTTCTAACTGCTCTTTTCCAGTTTCCACAGTACAAATATTAATTTTATTAGAATATGATCTCTAAATCTTTATTTATTATGCGAGGTCATAGTCCTCGACTCGCGATAGCAATATTAAATCTTCATATACAAGATCAGAGTCAGATGAACAAAAATTTAGACTAATAATCCCATTACTCTACTCGTGTCCATTTAGCATTGAATTGAGTCTTTCGAATCAACTTCATTTTATGATGTCAGTGTCTGTAGTCGTATATAAATAATAAAATCAATTATCCGGGAATGGAATGGAAATGGAATGGAATGGAATGGTACTCTACACTTCTACAGGGGCATTTCGGTCGTTTTGCAACAATGAGAATTGAAAAAGAGGTCCACTGTTTTTGTCAGGAGAAACGTGATCCTCCTAAAAATCGACATTTCATCGGTAGAATTACCCCATGCGATTTATAACAAATCACCTAAATTCTAAATACAATGAATGAATGCTTTTTTGATATTGCTAAATGCATGTATGTAACATGTACCGCTCAGCTCAGTCCGGATTATTAGGCAGGGGTATTTTGGTCATCCTGTCACTGCTGTAATGGAGAGAGCAAAACGTGTGTTAACAGGAGCGGTTTCTCGTCTTTTCTGCTGACGTGGCCGGCTGGCGGCACTACTGGCATCACTTCAGTTAGGAAGCAGAGTAGGTCCGATGCCCATCGGACCTACCTTGGTTCGATGGGTGTGATGACCATTCGATATCATCAAGATTCGTGTGCTCTGCATCAAAATATGTGCAAGTCTCTATCAATTTCCGTGCGCATAGATTTTGATGCTAATCGTACGGTGATAGAACTAATTGAACCTAAATATAGGTCCGATGCCCATCGGACCTACTCCTATCCCCTTCAGTTATGCAGTTATGCTCACTCACTCAGAGTTCAGACTTCAGAGCAGCCCACCGCCGTCCGATTGCTAACAAATAACATCAAATTTTGAACATGTATTATGATATATCCTATCAATACTCATCGGCGTCATCGCACTTGAAGCAAGACAAGGAGTTAGTGTTCATTGTCTTTATCAACACTTTATTTGAAAATAGTTGAATGCCCCATGATTGATTTATTTGATAGTTTTTTTATTATCAGAATGCGCCAAAATAATTAACATGTAAATTGTTTTTGTTTCAGACTATACGACCACATAATCGCATGAAATAACAAAACAATAATTCAGATGCAAGTCATATAATTTAAAATCAGAGGATACTGTGAACAAACCAGTTTGATGTTTCTAAATTAGATCTCGTAATAAAGTTCTAAAATTCTAACTAGTATCGTGTCCGTGCATTGCAACGGAAACATAATACAAGAGAACAAAAAATATCTCATACAAAACGACATGTTTTTATAAAAAAAAATATAGACTAAATGACACATAACATTTCTTAAATGACATATTAACTGAAATCTATACGTAAATAACATTTCTTAAATGACATATTTTTTTTATTTTTTTGACATATAAAATTACAAATAACATTTTTTTAAATAATATAAAAAAATAGACAGAAATGAAAACATGGCCAATCAATCAAAATTTTCTTAAATTAAATTTTTTAAAAAGAAAGAAATCACGATCAATGAAATAGATATACAATTTGTATGTGGAGAGTACGTGTTTAAATAATTTTAGACTTCTTCACGTAAAAAAAAAACGTAAAAAATATGCATAAAATTAGAATATTTGATGAGGGCTGATCTTCAATCCGAAATTTTCTCTCTTAATCAAAGCTGTTGGTGGATTATAACATCTACATGCTTAATATAAGAATAGAGATATTCACCGACCATTTTTTAGCCGGTTGGGAGAAAAATTAGAACCGGCCAAAAAATAGCTGGTTTGGACATTTTTAAAAACACCCAGTCAAGCTGAGTATAATTAATAATTTATATTTAATGTTGGATATTAATAAAAAAAAATGTGGGGAAGAGGTGAATACTGCGTTTTACAGCAAATTCAATTATGCTATGCCCTATACAGCTGTACCGCTATACAGAGAGTTTGGTAAAATACATTGAAGATCCAACGGTAGTTGTGAGTTGTGATCCGAGATGAATCAGCTGGGCAGATTTGACAAGAGGCCTTCTAGAGTTCTAGTCATGCCAAAACGGAGTGACGTGTCGGCGTAACGGCGGGTGTTGTTGGAACAGGTAGGCGCGGCGTTGGGGCAGAGAGCAATGAGAGCAGATTATTCATACAATTGTGAATATTTGAAATTGATAATTGAAATATCCAACTTTAATTAAATTATGTTATGACTTGCTAATTTTTGAATGATTTAAGGAAGTTACTTCTTCGAGGAAAAAATATATTAGAAAAATGTTGCTGTATGCTCAAGGAATGGTGAAGGAATGGAGGATCCTACTATCTATGTAGACCAGGTGCAGGCAGGGAGAAATAGAGCGGCACCGTTTCGGCGGGTAGCACGTTGCTGTCAGCGTTCATAGCTGGCGACAGCGTGGCCTCCTCGCTGTCTTGTCTCCGAAATATTTCCTCCTCTCCATTTAATCTAACAACTGGAGAATTCCAGCCAGCCACCTGAAAGGGATGGACGAGGTCCTGAGGATGAGGATAAGGATGGTGTGAGAGTGACCTACTTCCCTTTGATTCGTCCTATGAACCGGACGGAAAGGTATACACCGCCTGACCACCAGTCTAGGGGTAGTGGGTTGAAATGACTGAAATAAATAAATGAAATATTATAAAGTATTAAGCCTTTTAATCTTATCTGTGTCAAATCATCTCTATATTCAGCTGTCTCGTTCAATTTCTCTCATCATTTATTTTGTTTGACTGGTACTGTGGTACATACATCATGCTTTTTTTTCTTATTAAAAAGATGTATTTGATATGTCTAAAGTACAATAATATAACTCTTAAAAAAGAACTTTATATTTCTTTGGATGAATTACCGTAAGACAAATCATACTATTTGGCATTATTCGTCTTTAATTTTTTTTTAAATTAGTGATTCTGTTTTTACGAGGTTATGGTACTTTGTAAAGCGTAGATCGGTTCGTGCTATCCCTCTACAAAGTTTAAATAATCGATCCAAATTATTCAAATGATCTCCGTATAAAAATGTATTCAAATTATATTTTTTAGATTTTTTTACTACTTTTTTAGATAGGTATAAAATCATCCGATTTAATTTTTTTAACAATCCAAAAGTGGTGATTTCTACTAATTTAAAAAATAAAAAAAAAATGTAAAATTCGGTGACCATGTCATTTTTTTAATCGGAGTAAACCCCTTAAAACACTTTAATTTGGAATAACAGTCGCTGTCAGTGTTCTATTTAGTGTGAGATATATATATATTTAATTGAATAGAGGTCTGTCCATGTCATCATAATGATGACAACAAAAGTAATGTGGACTGTTGAGTTATCATAGAAGCAATTAATATGAATGGGCAAAAGATATACAACTATTCACATTACATGATTACAGATTTACAGTTACAGCGAGCTTAATTAGCCTATTATGAGAATAAACTTGTTATGCCAGGGATATTCCTTTGTCAACTTCACCTTCCTTCCTCTGCTTATCGCCATAATTCCGACCTAAATGCCCATAGCTGTCCTGTCAACCTTTTATATCTATGGGTTATAATTATCTGACAACCATTTCCTTTAATAATTTTAACAACATTTTTTTAAATTACGTCCATTTTTTTTAAATTAGAATAACATTTGATGTTGTTTCTTATAGATTGATGACATGTCAATTTCCATACAATTTCAATATTATTTAATATTTGATTAAATGTCATTATTATAAAAACGTTGTAAATTTTATATCATTGATAAACAGTACAACTTACATTAAATTTCATTATTCTTCATTATACGATATGTATGGTGTAAAATAGTTACACTTGTTGAATTTTTTTTTTAAAGTAAAGGTTGGAAGTCGCTGCTTAACTTAATATTATTTAATATTCATTAAAGATTCACCCATTTAGGTTTCGAAACGCCGACCACCCACACGGATGACATTGCCTTTGCTACTAGACTAAAGTCTAGCTCTCTGCACTTGGTTGAATTTTAAAAATATACTTTAATGTCATCAAAATTATCAAATACGTTGTTACAAATTCATGTCTTTATCTACATGTGCCTCCATTTTTGTGTTATTATACCTTCATTTTTTAAATTTTTAATACTTAAAATTTAAAAGTTAAAAAGTCAAAATAAAAACTAGATAATAGTATAAAACATTTTGACTTTGTATTGAAAGCTGCAAAAATATACTGGTGTGAAGAATTTTTAGATGTTGATTTTTTAACTTATAGATTCATTTAAAAAATTCAAAAAATATCTTTTTATGTGCATGCAGAGAAAATAACAGAGTATCTAACGGTTTTATTTTGACATATAAATTGTAGTATTTTTATTATTAGAAAATAAAAAATGAAAATATTAAAGATAAAAAAATAATAGTATTTGAATCTTTATTGCAATTTTTTTGGCAGTTCAAACTATTGAACGAGGGGAAATTTAGGGAGCTTTTGAATAATTAGATTGGCTACTGAGTTCAAGAGTTAGCCAACCCATTAATTCCTTTTACTCAAAGCCAAATCACAACCGTCCATTGGCCATCTAACGTATCAAAGAATTGGGTGACGTAGGGTTTATGAGAGCTCAGAAGACTAACAATTATTACTTAAAAGTTGAAAACCCATGAAGATGATATTAATTATGTGTTATAAGAAAATGTGTAACAAATTGATCAAGGTTTTACGTATAGCATAGTAATAATTTCCATTCACATTTGATGAGATCTGCTCAGTAGTCCACTTTAGATAAAAGAATATAATATTATTTTGACCATCCAATAAACTAAGGATATTGAGGATAATATCGACAAGCTAAACATAATGAGGGCAGAGACTTTTGAATCTACTTTTGGTCCGATGAGCACCGGAGCCGTCCGATATGCTTTAAGATTCGTGCACACAAATCTTAGAGCCGGGGCAAACAAATCTTAAAACACATTAGACAGTTCCAATGCCCATTGAACCCAAAAGTAGGTCCAAACCCATCGGACCTATACTTTTCTCCAACATAATTAGTTACATATTTCTTCGTAAAATTATACAATTTAGATTGTTAATTAACAGATGATTGAAACCTTTATTTTAGCACTTAAATAAAATGATAAATAAAATGTTTCTTAACTATTAACCACGTTGGATTCTCATCACATATCGTGGTACATATATAATTATAATATTTTTGTCAAAAAAACTTTCTCATCATACAACATCTATCCAATCAAATTAACAATGACCATATATATATATATATATATATATATATATATATATTTAATATACCGGACACTGACCCTATTTTTTATACATGAGGGATGAACAATCCGCACTATTCAATGTGTTAATATCAAAATTTAATAGAAAGCTACTTTTGGTTTTGTTATATTTTCTTCATTGTTTCTTTCTTTTTTGATTGGAAATTAACCCGTAGGCAAGAGAAATAGGGATATCAAATGTAACAAGTTATTGGGCCCAATAACTAATATACAGGGGTCAGGGGGTGCATGCTAAATAAGGGATATCAAATGGGGGCCCAATAACTTATATTTTAGCACTTTGCTCATCAATGGAGGCCCAATAACTACTATAGGAGTATAGGGGGTGCATCATGCATGTTAAATAGTATATATTTGTACCTAATGGAAAGAAAGAATATACATTGGAACGAAGAATTAAGGTTAATGTACAAGTTATGTTCAAATATGAATCAAGAATTAATATAGTATTTCCCTCTTTTATTATTTTTTGTTGAAAGCATGAGGAAGCAAATTTATAATTCACGAGAAACTCGATCAATCTAACCAATCTATGTATAGAAACTCCGAAGAATAATTTTTTTTGTAAAAGATTAGAGAAAAAAACCAACAAATGAACATTGTAAAACCTAACATCTGTCCTAGGTCGATCTCTACAAAGTCACAACTCATTCCCAAAATGAGAAAAGAAAATCAAAATTGGCCTTGAATCTTGATGCATGAATTACATATTGATTTTAGCCAATTCACCCCTGCCATCTCCGGGAAACCGCTCAATTTTTACACTGCTCATCCAACAATTAATACCAGTATTAATTAGTGGCACCAGACTATTACTTAGTGTGATGAAAGTATTTCTGTTCCTTTCAATAGATTACTTTGCACTTGTTGAAGCAACTTTTACTGCAAAAAGGATTTCTTTCAGTATAATAGAAGTTTAGGGACATCAAATGGTAGTAATTAATTAGACTGTGTCTGTGGTGCCATGTTGTGTCTTATGAGGTGAGGTAGTATCGTTGTCGGATTCTGTATCATTGGAATCCATGCTGCTACTGGTGAGGTGGCCCACTTTCAGGGCATCTCTCATTGCCTGTGATAAACTCTGGTTAATAGAACTTATCCTACCAAAACCGATATCGCCTTTGTTCATCATCGCCACAAACTCGCTGTAATCTATTCTTCCATCCTACCAAAATATATAAAAATAAGTGTTAAGATAAAAAAAAAAAGCTACAATTTAAACATACGAAAACAGGAAAGATGGATGAAAAAGGATATACATTGTTTTGATCAACTTCTTGGATTATATCCTCGATCTGGCTGCCTTCAATTCCGAAATCTTCACAAGCCTTTTGCAACTCATCATGAGTGATGTATCCGCTTTTGTCTCTATCAAAGTATTCAAAGGCCGTTAGCAAGTAATCGTCTCTTCTTGCCTTGTTCCAGTGCATGGTTGCAGCCACAAACTCTGAATAGTCTATCGTGCCGCTTTTGTCGATATCAGCCTGAAAATTACAAATTTTAATCTAACCTTCATAGTTCATATATATAAATAAACAATACCAGGAACTATAAGACATGCAAGTCATGAACAGGACAGTATTTTCCAGCACCGACCTGATTTTGCCTTGCATATTAATTCCCCCAGGACAGTATATATAAGACATGCGAGTTATGAACTTTCAAATTAGAAAATGACAAAAATATCAATATTTTTCATTTTCATTTTTGAAAAACAGATCATAAATTACCGCTTCCATCAATGCTTTGACTTCTGGTTCATCGAGGTGCGCACCAACTCTGGCCAGTCCTGCTTTTAGTTCCTCAAATGTGATCTGGCCACTATTATCTGTGTCTATCATCTTAAACATCTCTTTCAAACCCGCGATTTCTTCTTCAGATAGATTCTCAGCAATTACCTATAGTCAACAAAAATTCAATATATAATATTCCTGAAATGCTTCAAAACTGAGCAGTGACAGCACCAATAATGACTGATGTAATTAACGGGCAAATGTAAGAATAAATATCCTAAAAATGGTCTTAACAGGTGTTTATGGCTACAGATATATAGCTAGAACTGTGGATTGAGGTTCAGAATTTCTAAATATATCCTTGTCCAACAGATTCATACATCTATTTTATATGAAAATATTCAAAACTTCCAAAGAAAAAAATTAAAGGTGCATACTCTAAGAGCCATCTTTTGAAATTATTAGTTGCTGAAAATTGCTTCAAGCGAGACAAAACGGCTGAATCAAGCGGTCTATCAGGTGCCCCCCTTCAACCTGTAGCCATGGATGGCCTGTAAAGGAAAGAAATAGAAAGAACTCACTTAGAACAATGATCTTTCACTTAGTTAAATGAATATAGCTTTTGATCATTCAGTTCATATTATTCCAATTATTGCTAATATCCCCACATAAGGTGGAGTCTGTCAATTGCAATAAATTAAACACAAAAACTTACATAGTACTTCATGAGCAGTCAATCTTTTCTTAGGATTTCTGACAAGGATCCGTCGTACGAGATCTTTAGCGCTCTCTGATATGTTTGGCCATGGCTCTGAATCAAAGTCTAACTTTCCATTTAACACCTGCTCGAATATCCCTTGCTCGGTTTCTGTTGAAAAAACAAACACCAAAGGACACACGTCATACAGGTTACTATCTTGAACCACAAGCCTACGCATTTAAAAACCTCATTGCATGATTTTGTTTTATTGGGGTTGTGATTATCACTATTATATTTATCATCCTTATCATATATAAATAGAATCATTTTTAGAGAAATTCTACAAACCAGCCCAAAAAGGAGGCACCCCGCATAATAGAATGTAAATAATCACACCGGCACTCCATACATCGGACTCAGGTCCATAACACTTTCTTAGTACTTCGGGCGCAACATAGTAAGGGCTACCGACCACATCATTAAATACTTCATCTGAAAAGAAAGACAATTGTTCCAACATCAGGTGCCAGTTTCCAATAGCATGAAACTAAAATTCTAATTTCTAAAAGCATATGCAATCTACAACAATGTGCGTGTAAATAATCTGAGTTTTTCAACAACAAAAAAACCACAACAGTACTAATCAATTAATCATTTAAATTTTACTGTTACTGACCTGGTTGGAAGAAAATGGAGAGACCAAAATCAATAGCCTTCAGCGGCGCATCCTCATCCTCATTTACAAACAAGAAATTTTCTGGCTTGAGGTCTCTGTGCATAACCCCGAGCGAATGGCATGCCTCCACCACTCCTACAATCACCCTCGCCAACTCAGCTGCTCTTTTTTCGCTATAATGCCCCCGCTTAATAATCCTGTCGAACAACTCTCCGCCGGTGCACAGCTCCATAACTACGTGCACGTGCAGGCTATCCTCGTACGCACCCTCAATGGAGATAATATTCGGGTGCCCGCACACATGGTGCATGATTTGTATTTCCCGTCTGACGTCCTCCACATCATCATCTTGTATTAACTTTCTCTTGTTGATGGACTTGCAAGCGAATTCCTTTCCCGTGACTTTGTGAGTTACAAGGTATGTGGTGCCGAACTGTCCTTGGCCGAGCTTTTTGCCTGTTAATGATCATGGATATGTTATGAGACAAAATGATAGTAGTCTTAAGATACTGAATTTGCAGAGATATAAGTAGTTATATCCAAGCTTCTTTGACATTTTATAGTTAGTGAAATTTAACCTAAAAATTAATCAATGTGAACATGAGATAAAAATTACCAACGGTGTATACATCCTTCATCATCTCAGTCTTGCGGTTAAGCACGGATTCAACACGCAACCCGGCAGCTGAAGGAACCCTCCTGTGGTGTGGTTTCCTCGATCCCTTTCTCTTTGGCTTTGATGTGGTGGATGGTGATTCTCTAATTTGGCCGGTTTCGTTTTGGGCTGCATTCATATTTTTGTTTTGGTTCTCGCCTTGGCCCCGGGGTTCGTTTTGGATGTCATTGTGGTTGGTTTTCATGTTCTCATGATTTAGATCTGAGATTTTAATCGGAACTGGTGCCGCAACTGTAGATGGTTCACTGACAACACACTTGCGGCAAGGACCGTGAATTAACACCTTCAACATTAGTGGTGGGCACAGCGGCAGGGGCATTGTAATTGTTGTTAACATTACTATTCTTATCATTGTTATGATTTATGTTGTTTGTATCGAACTGCGGACGGTTGGAGGTTCGAAAGAGAGAGTTAGAGACAGATTGCATGATGCTGCTACGGTTGCTGTTGGCATTGCTGATATCTCTGGAGGTTGAACGCCGGTTAGATCCCGGACATATATTGCCCATGGCGGATTCAACAAACCCGAGAAATGTTATAATTTACTGCAGCATTTGCCAAAGATTAATCCGTTTTGGCAATAAACAAAGGTTTATCCTTCCAACAGCTTCAAGGTGTGGAGAAGACGGTGATTCTTCGCTTGTGTTGATTGTTCTTCCCGTTTGTGATTTTGAAGAATTCTTGTTGAATGAATGATATACAA
>JAJGRX010000545.1:0-23337 GCA_025461125.1 Carex kokanica
AGGGGAAAGGGTTGGTGAGCTTAGGAACACCTAGTTCTACTCTATTATATAATCTATATATATAGAGAGAGAGAGAGAGAGGGGTTGGCTAATATCAAAATGTTTGTTCGTAGGCCGTGGAACAAATGTTTCAGTTTTTATATTTTCAAAGTTCAAAATAGTCGATCCGAACCGTTCAATATTCAATCTATATTGAGAAATTTTACATTTTTTGAATTTTTTACTATTTATTAATTCAGTTTAAAATTTTTTTTTTTCAATGATCCAAAAAAATAAAAAAAATGTAAATTTGGTCTCCAAGCACATTTTAATATAGAGATCACATCTAACGGTTTGAATCGACCTTTTGGACTTTGAAAATTGGAAAACCAATTGGTTGCACCACGGCTCCGGAACAAACGTTTTGATATTAGCCAACCTCATATATATACCAAAGATTTAAATAGCGTTTATCGCGTCATAGCGGAATGGCTGAAAAAACGACGCTATGCCCATATAGCGCCGCTATAGCGCGAAATAGCGCGCTATAGCGTCAAAGCTTTTATGGTTCAAAAATGTTATAGCGCGCTATTTGAACCTTGATATACACACACATATATAAGGTACAAATTTTAGTTGATTAAAATATAAAAATGTAAAATAAATCAATTAATATGCAAATAATTATGGATAAATCTGTGAAAAATTATGTACCACGATATGAAGACATGAACCTGAAATTATAATGATATAATTCTATGAAAAAAAATAAAAAATAAGAACCCCAAGATATTTAATATCAATATTACATGAGAAATAAATTTATATGTTGTGAAAGTTTGCATTTCCACAAATTATTACAATTTCTCTAGAATTAATGCATTATTAATATTAGCAATTAAACTTAACAGATTCAAAAAATTTCAAAAGATGAAATTCATTACCATCTGTATAAAAATTGTGATTCTTATTAATAACAACTAGCCAGAAAAGATTTTTTTTTTGTAAATTTTTATAAAACTTATTATTAACAAGAGATTGGTTAACAACCACAAAAGAATGTTTATTGATTTTATATTTATCCAAAATATTTTTAATAATTAATTCTCTCGATGTGTGAATAATATTTAAATTTGAATTTGTGTAGAATTCATACTTAATCTAACCTATCAATACAAATAGTGTTAATATTCAATGAAATTAATTTGTTAATTTATATACGAATCACACTTAATCTGCACGAAATTTGAATTAAATAGGATTAATACTTCTGATGAATGAAATTTTAATTTTAACATTAACTTTTAGGGTTCCAAAAACATTTTAAATTATGAGGGGGCAGCTATTGACTTTTCAAAATTTGATATGCTTAATGATGAATTAAGCTTCCTTTTTAAAATATCTTACAATGAACCATTCAATGAATATTATTTTATATCCATTTCAATATTACCAGGGATAAAAATATAAAATATCTTAGGTTTGAATGTGTGATGGATGCTTCTAAATAAGGGAATCAGAGTAGGTCCGATGCCCATCGGACCTACCTTCGTTCAATGGGTGTGATGACCATTTGATCTGCATCAAGATTCATGTGATCTGCATCAAAATCCGTACAAGTCTTATCAATTTCCATGCGCATAGATCTTGATGCTAATCGTACGGTCCTAGAGCTAATTGAACCTAAATGTAGGTCCAATGCCCATCGGACCTACTCCTATCTCCTAAATAAGATATACATGAAAATATCAACCAATGTGGTGGTAGTATATTATAACTTTATCTAGATATGCATACATAAACATAATATCATTATAATATAATGTATATATAAAATAAATTATATTATCAGTCATTCTAGAGTATAGCTGTATACCAACAACATACATATCTTAATCAACACTATCACCATCAACAACTAAATCTTATCATAACATTTTATCATTCATGAAAACTGTTTAAAAAAAATAAATGATAACTGAATTTTTGTAAGGTTTTTGAATAAATCATAAGATTATGTGATTCATGAAAAGTTTTCAAGAACATGTTTGTAAACTGCATATATGTTTGTATAAATAATTTTTAGTATTTTGCCTGTGCTTTGCTACGGGTTTAAAATTCAAACATAAAATAAGAAGCAAATCAAATCAAATATTTTCAACTTTAACGATATTTACCTTTTTATAATTTTTCTTTTTTTCTGCAATGAAATGAACTATTTTGTCTTTACCTCTTTGTTAAATAGGAAGGTAATCAATATTTTAGTGAGTAAACATGTTAATTATTTTTTTATTTTTTTGTCATCAATAACATAAAAAGAAAGAAAGAAATGTTATCAATTAATTGTTTTTATGATAAAATTCATATGAAGAAATTGTAAGGAGAAAATCAATGTAGCGAGTGTTCAGAGAACTAAATTCAAACTTCAACACAATAAACATCAATAAATTGTAACATAAAATTGCAATTACATAATTCTTTTATCTTAACTGTTTAAAATTCAACTAATTAAATCACAGCTATTGGCGGATCAAGACACTTACGTGTTTAATATAAGAGAAGAGATAACCTTGGTACTCTTATTTAATAAAAATAAAATAAAAATTGGTATCAGAGTATTTATTTATTTAATTAATTTTTCCCAACCGACCTTTTATTTTTTTTTCAAAATGGTACCTCATAAAAGTCAAGATAAAAAAGATAAGATAATTAATACTTAATTATTAAATAATAATATTATTCTTAAATAAATTCTGTATATTTTTTAGATAAAAAAATCATGTCAACTTCATTTGCACCTGAGTGACATCACCTCTCTGGTTCCAGCAAAACACCAGTTGGTAAACTTTCACAAAAACCCCTACTTCTCTTAAAATTTCATGTGGTCCTCACCAATCCAACATTAAAAAATTAATGTACATTTTTTAGATTTGAAATTTGCATCCAACAAGGCAAACAACACCTAACTTTTCAACATCCCTTTGTTTATTTATGAGCAAGTCATCCAGACATTCTTTTAAGTAATACTAAGTTTGGTGCTGACATGGTTCTCATAAAATTTCATAAGCTTTTCAATGCACTTGAATTTGCATTAAGGGCGTAGTCAGTATTTTTATCAGAAGTAAAAATATGTAAAAAAAAATTTACTGGCGGATAGTAGACTGCTGTGAATTAATAATTTAGACTATGGATTATCCAGGAGCAAGCAAAATTTTTTACAGAAATAAGTAACAACCTGATTATACATAAACCTATACTTGGTTTTTACAATTCAGAGGTAGACATTTATCTATCTTTCTTGTTCAATGTGGCTTCGCCACAGTTCATATCAAATTTTGAGTTACTGCAGAAAAGATCTAGACCATCTAATTCACATTGACATAAATATTAAAAAAATCTCTTAATTAAATCTTCAACTTGTGGTGAATTAGTCTGAATTCTGATTGAACGGTTTGGATTCCAAAGTCAAAATTTGAGATAGATGATACAGACTCAAATTTTTCGAGGATCAAAGTAAAAATTGCAAAAATTTTGGTTTGAAGAAAATTTTCTCTGCTCTTAAATTTATCTTTGGTTGAATTACAATTAATTTTGAAATAATAATTTTGTTATGCATGTCATTTGGAGTGGGTGGATTTTGGTGAGCATAAATGAGAGAGAGAGAGAGAGAGAGAGAGAGGAGAGAGAGAAGCATGGTAGTGCGCGTCCCATGTGGGATGCCAGGGAGGCGGTGGGACCCACACTCAATCATGCTCCGCCGGTGCTAGCCTGGCCATTTCTTTCTTCTACTTCTCTGCTTTTATTTTTCTCTATCCAAATATGTAGCGGGTCATCTAATCATTTCACACAGTAATGCTTGTCCCAGGAACAATTTGGTCAAATGGGTTCTGCGTCCGTCCGATCAGCTTTGGAATCCATGGACACACATAACGCGCGTTCAGGGGTGGACCCAAGTGTATCCGGGGGGGGGGGGGGGGGGCAGCTGCCCCCCCTGGATTTTGAGTTTTAGTGAAAATTTTGCGGTTCCGATCGACTTTGCCCCCCTGGAAAGGAATTAAGTTCTTTTTGCTCCCCCCGACGAAAATCCTGAATTCGCCCCTGCACATGATTATTAAAGCAGACACAACTATTGAAGCAGATCAGACATACGCAGAACACATAAGACCCAAATTATTCTCTTTGAGCCCCCCTCTCATAAAAAAAGCATGCATAACCAAAACTTATGATACTGCATATTTTTATCTATTTAATATTTTTCATATTGAATCCAGAGATAGATTTAAAAGGGATCGATCATCGATGGATAGCTATGCCCCACTTGCGGTTAAAAACAAGTTATAAATTGCATGTGTAATTTCTAATATTTTTAATAAAATTATATAGGTTGTCCTCTGTTAATGATATATTTGCTTAATTAAAACAACAAATATGTTTAGTTCTAAATTATAATATGCTGAATATTAATTTTTTATCAAATGCCTTGCTTTGTTCTTCACTGAATCTATGAAATGCAATTCATTTAAAGATTGAATTTGTGAATGGTATAATTCGCTACATAATAAGACACATAGGAATGAATGCAGAGGAACTAGAACAGTGGATACTGTAATTTGACAGTACATTTTTGCTTCTATTCCAATGTCTTGATGCATTGTGATCTCTCTTTAATAATTTTATTCACATAGCGTGATGCAGAATCAAATTAACAGTATTATATGCATGGACAGCATGGTTATAAATTTCAAAGTATATAATTTATTACAATAAAAAAATATATACGTAATACAAAAAGTTACACGGATGTGGTCACAAGAAATATGATGACTATACGATCATGTAACATTCTCTTCTAAAAAAACATGTGATGTCTTCCCAGTGCAAGAGCCTGGGAGTGGGTATGGATCCTACCATGTATGGACCCACCTGACAGGAAATCATTTCCATTACAACACTGACGCGTGGAACATTGTGGGGCCCTTGAAGCTGGCCTGTGCTGTGTCTGTGTGTGAAGACTGAGAGGAAGCCTGGTCATGTTTAGATTGATTAGACAATAGACATAGGTGGAAGGAGTTTAAGGTTCAAATTATTTTGGTAGACCCGGTTTATATAATAAGTAAATGTTCCCAATTTTTTTTTTTTAATATATATTTTGCACTTCTACTTAGAGGTGAAAACGGATCAGATACGGATCGGATAGTGTGATCGGATAGTGGTAAAATCATATCCGTACTTTTTTTTAATACATATACAAATCAGATATTAGATATATGTATATGGATACGGATTGTATATCAGATATCCATAGATATATACATAAATATTTTCATAATATATATTAAACTATATATAATATATCTACTATTTGGATATAAATAATTAAAAGTCAACATCATATACGTACCAATATCCGCACAGATATTTAAATATCGGATATCCGTATCTAATTTTCGAATACAAATTCGGAATATACATGAAAAGGTGCAAACCATCCAACTAGTATTTTTTACAATTGTGTAACATAGTATATATTAAGATATAAATATTTATAAAATTAAGTAATCTAGAAGATTATAGATACATTAAAAATTTACATGTTTTTTACAATTGAACCATACATTATATGTAGGACATGAATGAAATGCTTGCATATATTAAAATCAAGAAATATTTGGTCGGCTATCTTTATTATTTCTAAGGATCTTTGGAGTTGGTCAACAAATTTGTACAATTATTATTTTGTTAACATAACATGAGAAGATATAACTAATTGGGGTTGTTCGTCAAGAGCGGATTAAGAGTGAAGGATTAAGAACTTAAGAAGCGTTAAGGAACCGATGTTTGATTTGTCTTAATCTGTAGGTGAAAGCTAAAGAAGTTAAAGGAGGGGTAGAGTTGCCCTAAGGTATGGGCAGATGATTAAAATTTGGGCAAAAGGAGGCTAAAGAAGGTGATCTTAATCCGCACTAAGGAACCGGTGTTTGGCATGATTAAACGGCTAAGAAAACTAAAGAAAACATATTAAACCTTAAGGAAACTTAATCTCTTGTTGCCAAACAGCCCCAATAGGTTTTTATTTATTATTGTGAACTAACATGTTATCTTCTTGCAGTTACATTGTTATTAGAGATGAAAATGGAGCGGATAATATCTGATTCGTATTCGAAAATTAAATATAGATGGATTCGATATCCAAATATCCGTACAAATACGGATGTAGTTTCAAATTTTAATTGTACGTATCCAAATAGTAGATACATATTATAGAATTTAATATATATTATGAAAAAAATATGTTATTCATCATTATAATTAGATAAATATTATGAACTTTGGTATTTTTTAATAAATACCCGATCCGATCCGTATCCGTCTAATATCCGATCGCATATGTATCGGGAAAATAAAAACCGATACCAATATAGTTTTACCATTATCCGACCCGTACATCTGATCCATTTTCACCCCTTGTTATTGTTAAGTCCCCAATAGTTCAAAAAGTTGTAAATTTCATATGTAGTTATGCTATTTTTAGTAAAATTCTATAGTTTGTCCCAAGGTTCTAAATAGCGTTTATAGCGTCGTAGCGGGAAGGCTAAAAAAAAAGCTATAGCGAATAGCGTCGCTATAGCGGAAGCTATTCCAAATAGCGTTTTTTTTTTTTACATTTTGTATATTCAATATTTGTACTAAATATCAACATTATCTAAGGTCTCATAGAACAATAAATAACTCCAAAGTAATTAAGAAATTATAATATTCATATTGAACCCGTACAAAGTCCAAATTGCGGTTCAAAATATCCATAGTAATATCATAAACTATCGATTTTTTCTATTAAAAATATCTTAAGTATCATGATTCATGACATAATCTATTTTTTTTTTCTATTCAAATTTTAATTCCGGTTTGGACTTTTTTTCTATTCAAATTTCAATTTCTATTCCCAATTTCAAATTGATTTATTTGTAGCAAGTAGCAACAAATTCAATTTCGGTTTGAGATTTTTTTTATCTTAATTTCAAACCCATATAAATTGCTTTAAAAAAAAAAAAAAAGCTCATATTGTATAGCGCAAATAGCGCTGTAGCGGACCGCTATAGCGTTGTAGCGGCCGCTATAGCGGCCGTAGCGCAAATAGCGCATTTTGATGTCGTAGCGTAGCGTTTGGGGTCCAAAAACGCTATAGCGGCGCTATAGCGCGCTATTTAGAACACTGGTTTGTCCTATGGAATATTTGTCTAATTAAAGCAATAAATATGTCTCATTTTATAGTATATATTGTTGAATATTATTTATTCTTTGATATAGTAAATTTCTAATTCCATGTAAAATGAAAATGAATTGTGTGTAATGGACCAAGTTCAGCCATAAGAAATTATCGTTAAGCCAAGTGATATGTAGTCATGTCCATCATTCTTTTGCTTTTAATTCGTGGGTTTCTTTCTTTAACTCTCTCTCTCTCTCTCTCTCTCTTCTCCTCTGCATTTATTATCCTGCTTACTGTTTACATCTTTCAATTTTAAGATGACACATGGGCAGTACTGTATTTGAAGGTTCATGAAATGAAAAATAGGAAAAAAAATTAAAAAGAGAGAGAGAGAGAGGAGAGATGGTGATTGATATTTGCATGAATAAAGACAAGAGCTTTGACCGGCATGGTCACATGGCTGACTTGTATTGTTTGCTTATTTTCACAACAACATTAGTTGCTACATTGTATAATTGGTTTATGTCATACCATTACCATTACCAAAGTATAATTGCATAAATGGTCCTCTCTACCATTTTTCTGTTTTGCTACCTCCAAAATTACTAGTTTCCATTATGATCCTCCATATATAATTGCATTGGGATTTATATAACAATGCAATCAACCAATATATGATGAAACGATATTTTTTTTCCAAATATTCAATTTATATTAAAATCAGCTTGGTGATCAAATTTTACATTTTTTAGATTTTTTTTACTATTTATTAAGATGGTTTGAAAATCGCTGATTTTATTAAATTTCTGCACCATTGGCAAACAACGATTTTCAAACCATCTTAATAAATAGTAAAAAAATTCCAAAAAATGTAAAATTTATTCTCCAAGCTGATTTTAATATAGATTGAATATCTAACGGTTTGAATCAACTGTTTTGACTTTGAAAATTGGAGAACCAAACCGTTTGTTCCATGGCCTAGGAACAAACGTTTGTATCTTAGCCCCCCCTCTCTCTCTATATATATATATTGTTGAACGGTTGATAAGATAAAACAACGACTGATTTATTGATCGGTTGGTAAAAATACAATTAGAGCTGCTTCAAGCACTAGCTAGCCGTTTAGGTTAGAGCGACACATGAAACTGTATTTTTTTTTTACAAATGACTTGCTTAGTGTTCATCGGTTCTGTTTAGTTAAAATCGAAATAAAATAGACAAACTAAAATTTTATTCATTTTTTTAAAAATACATCTGAACGGATCGAAATAAACTTATTAACCGAATTAAAACCAAACCAAACAAATCGAACTAAATTTCGGTCTGTTCGATTGATCGAAATAAGAAAGATTATATACTCTTTTCGGTCAATTCAGTCTAACCAATTTTAAATTTTCTAAACCAAACCGAATCGAATCAAATAATTAAACTGGTTTTAAAAATGAACCGAACCAGTCCATTTAACCGGAAAAATTGAACCATTTAATCCGAACTCTCTTAATTCGGTTTAAAACGGATTAAACCGGACCCGATGAACACCCTTGTGGCTCGCTATCAACCAAAATCTAGGAAAACTTTGAAATATCGTTGGGGTTTTCAAGCGGTAGTAAAAAAAATTCAGACCATTGAATTTTGTATCCATCTTAATAAATAGTAAAAAAATTCAAAAAAAATGTAAAATTTGATCTGCAAGCACATTTTATTGTGGAGATCATGTTGAACGGTTTGGATCGACGATTTGGACTTTGAAAATGTAGAAAATAGTTGGGTTAACTTTGTGGTAACTCAAAAGTGTTGTAATCAGATCCCTCCTCATTTTATTTTACATATTGACCGTTTTACTTCATATCAACCCTTATAATCTAAATACAAACCATTTTATCTATATTGGAATTTAGAGGTTGTGCCTTCAGAATTCTCTATAAAAACCTATCTTCTATCTTCTTCCATAATTGGGTACTGTTCAACAATTTGAAAACCTATCCTTGCATAAAAATATATTACAATTCCATACTTTTGATCTTGATCCTATCTTGCTAAATCATTATTAATTATGACAAGAATTAAAGTTTGTTTGTGAATTGTTATAATCTTGTTGTTAGACATTTTAATAAGTTATTATTGATTTGAATAGATTGATTGTAGCCCATTGATCATAGTGAAATGTCTAACAACAACTCTTGTAACATTTTCAGTTGGAAATTATATTTTACTCTGTACTCTATTTCTTTATTTACTTTACATATTTACATAAAATACACTGCTTCTTACATTAGAATCTGGTTTATAAGGTTCAACCAAATGTAATCGAAAAGAAATAAAAAAATATAAATCCCGCTTTGAATATAGCTGCACAAATTAATTATCAATAATAACATGCACAATAAAGAATTCGTAATGCTTTCATGCAAGTAGGAACGAATAATTGGATGTTTAATATGGAGAGAAACAGGCCCAACCCAAATCAGGGCCCAAATAATCAGCGTTGGAACTCACTTAAAAGACAGCTAATAACGGCCCAAATGAGATGCAGGATATAGTTCCCAATGTTAAACATTAAAAGGATGTTCCAAAAATAATTAGATGGATAAATGTCTGAAAGGAAGATAGGGGTGGCAACGAGCTGGCTCGGTCCGAGCTAGGTCCTAGCTCAGCTTGTTAATTTTGGACTGAGCTACAGCCGAGCGATCTGGACCTAGGACATCTGAGCTAAAATCTCAGCTTGAAATCGTTACAAGCCAGCCCGAGCTAGCTCGCGAGCTGACAAGCTGGCTCGCTGGATCTTATTTTAAGAAGAAAAATAAATTCTACAAACTTTTTGAATTGAGCTGAACCGAGCTGGACCGAGCTAGACAGTATAAAATGCACACAAATTCATACAAATTTACAAATTGATGCCTAGCCGAGCTAGTTCGTGAACTGGGAACAAGCTAGGCCCCAGCTTGAACTTATTAATTCTGGACCGAGCTAGTGGCGATCTGGCTTGTTAACAGCTCGGTCGAGTAAAGAGCGAGCTGCTAGCGAGCGAGTCAGGTGCGAGTCACGATCGAGTCACGAGCTACGAGCTTTTTTGCCACCCCTAAAGGAAGATATTCGAGGGGTATATAGATAATTTCACCCTTAATTATAAACGTGTGGTAGTCAATTCAATTCCCTCCTACAGGCTACAGTCCTACTTGGAGGGCCTACATTATTATCCTGTGCAGCATGTATGTGGTGGCGAACGATCTGATTTGATTCCATAGTTGCAATCCAAGAAACTTTGTCAATGAATCTGTTGAATCTTCAACAGTTCAACTTCTAGAGATTGGTGTGACTGACCTCTACCCACCACCCACAATATTTCCCACATTATCATCTCATTTCCTACCATTTTCTTTCCAATTTTCTCAACTTTCTTCAACTCCTCCAAACCTTGTTTCAAAATTAAGTGATCTAGAAATCCAAAACAAAAAAAAAAAAAAAATTAAGTGATCCAACTTTACACTAGCCATGGCTGAGGCGGCTCTTCTCACCCCCTTAGGGTGGGTGGCATCCCCCTTGATCAAAATACTTTTCGACAAAGCGCATCACCATCTCGGCACCGGCATCGATGAAAAAACAAAGACACTTGCAGCCACAATACTTCCTCGCCTCTCTCTGGCGATTGAGAAAGCAGAAAAGAGCCCCAACAAGGACAAGCTAGTGGAATGGCTCAAAAGGCTCAAGGGTGCATACTATGAGGCTGAGGAAGCAATCGACCTATTCGAGTATGAAAAACTTAAGCAAAAGGTAAAAGATGATAGAAAAAAACTAGAACAAAAGGAGAAGAATGGGAGGGGAACCCGAATTAGTTTAAGATCCCAATTTGTACCCCGGCCTCTTAAGATTGTTTCGGTTAAGTTAAAAGGTAGCTTATCTATTTTCTCCCGTCAAAAGATCATGCTAAAGGGTTGTATAAACAGACTCATAGAAATTGCAAAGGAGGTCAATGAATTTCGTGATTTGTTAGAGGTCCAAGAAACTGCTAGTGGTACTGACCCTGATAGGGAAACAATCTCAGAGCCTCCCGTCAGTGTTTTCAGTCGTGAGAATGATAAAGAAAACATAGTCAGCTTACTCACGAAAAAACCATCAAATTCTGAGCCTGGACCAAGCACTAGGCCAGCAATCCCTATAATTGCCATTACGGGCCGTTCTGGTGCCGGGAAAACTGCACTTGCCCAGTATGTATATAATCATATGGATGAACAAAATCATTTTGATATTCTTGTATGGGTGCATACCCCTCGCAAATTTAAGGCCACTGATGTGATTAAGAATATGATAGAAATCTTAAAGACAAAAGAATGTGCTAGTAATGATTATCCCACTACATCCCTTGAAGCTCTTTTAACAAAAATAAGAAGCATGTTACGGTCTAAGAAACTTCTACTTGTGTTAGACGATTTTTGGAGTGATACTGAGGATTTTGTTGCACAATGGGAGAATTTCATTAGTTGCTTAAGTAGTTGCTCACCAGGGAGCAGTATTCTACTTACAACTCAATCCAAAAATGTTGCAGAGCAGGCCAACCTTCCCGGTGTTACGGAAGTAAACACCTATCATTTAAAGGAGATAGAGGAGGATCAATTTTTGCAACTCTTTATGCACTATGCTTGGCACAATTCTCATTTACAGAAAGAGGAATTCGAAAAAATAGGTCAAAAAATAGCTATTAAGCTAAAAGGAGACCCTGGTGCGGCAAAGCTAGTGGGTCAGCAATTGAGTAAAAAAAACCTAAGGTATTGGGAGGAAGTAGCAGAAAAAGATTGGTTGGGAGATAACATGAAAGCAAGGATGTGGAGCTATCAGCAGTTACCTCCAAATCTCCAACGTTGTTTTGCAATCTGTTGCTTATTTTCAAAAGGAGACAGGTTCTCAAGAGAATTATTAATTGATTTGTGGATGGCAGAAGGTTTTATAAGGCCAAGAGATGAGGAAGAAAGGTTGGAGGATATCGGTGAAAATTACTTGGATGAGCTCGTATCGAGGTTTTTTATTCAAGAAGTTGAAGTTGAAAAGGAAAAACGATATCAACTTCATGACCTGTTTCATAATCTTGCAGAGTGGGTTCAAGGTTGTAGAAAAATAAAATAGAATAGGGACAAATAAGCCTCAGAGCCCTTAACGGGTTTTATTACCCTTAACGGGTTTTGTTCATCATAGGCTAAATAAGTAATAAAGGGAGCAACTAAATATGGATATAAAGTTACTCAACCTTTATTTCTTATTATAGAAAGTTACCGTTTATTTTTCCAACAGCTAGTTTTTCATTCTTTCAGCTATATAAAGCTCACTGTATCACAACTCATAATAATATAACATATTCTTTCTGTTCACTGATTCACATTTCCGATTCACTGTTTCATCATAAAAATCAACATGGTATCAGAGCGGGAATGAAATCCTGACTCAAAAACAAGAATCATCAGCAGCAGTACCAGCAACTGCAAATCTCACTACCAGCACACCAGGAGTGCCAGCAAAGAAAGAACAGTACCAGCATACCAGCATACCAGCATACCAGTAACACTTCTCTTTACCAGAAAAAGCCAGAAAAACCAAAATGGCACAGAATCACGAAAAACTCACAGGGGTAGTGCTCAATGGTAAAAATTACCATGTATGGGCAAGGCAAGTCAAGTTTGCCTTAAGCGGCCGAGAAAAAAAGCAATCACATCAACAAAGATCACACAATCCCCAAATTATCAGAACCCCCAACTGAATCAGAAAAAAAGGAGTTAGCAAAATGGCAAACCAGCGATCACACTGTCATTACGTGGCTCCTCGCAACCATGGAACCAAAGGTATCCGATTTACTTTCTTACAAAGACAGCGCCTTAGAAATCTGGCAAAGGGCCGAACAACTATATGGCCACAGAAAAAATTACTCCCATATTTATCAAATCCAAAGAGATTACCAACAAGCAAAACAACAACAAGGCCAAACAGCTATGGAATTATACGGTTACCTTCAAAAGAAAAGGGATGAACTGAGGGTTTATCGGCCCCCCACCTCTGACCTTGCTGAAATCCAAAAACGAGAAGAACAAGATGCAATATTTCAGTTCTTAGCAAGCCTCGATTCCAGCTATGAGGCTGTGCGATCACAAATACTATTGCTTGCCGAGTTACCTTCCTCAGACGAGGTAGCGGCAATGATAGACAGAGAAGAGACAAGGAGGACAGTCATGGGACCACAACCTCCTGAAATTTCCGAAACCAAAGCATTCGCAGCCATGACTAGACCTAACCCTAGTTATCGGCCGGAGGTGAGAGGAGACCAAGCCGGTCTCAAATGCGATCACTGCAGGAGAGAAGGTCATCGCAAGGACCAGTGCTGGTTCCTCAACCCTCACCTCCGACCTAAGTGGCACAAGAAAGGCGGAGCTGGCGACCGAAAAGGGGAAAGGGCTGGCTGGGAGCGAGACAGGGGCGGAAAAGAAGAAGGCGAAAGGAAAGGGTCAGGATTTCTGGCGGATGGGAGAAAAGAATCTGAACCGTCCATGGCTTTAAATCCGAAAGACGCCTCCTCTTCTTCCTCTCAGGATCCCATGCGGCAGCTCCTCCAACAGCTCACTGTGATGCTAAACCAAAAAGAAGAAAAACAGAAGAACACTGGTATGATCTGTGTTGCAAATTTATCATTTTTTCAAATAAATTTAGATGGATATTGGATTCAGGTGCAACAGATCATATGACCGGAAATATAAATTTATTGACCAATTTTAAAAAATACGAAACCAAAAAATTCGTTACGGTTGCAAATGGTGAGAAAATGGAAATTCTCGGAGAGGGTGAAGTAACTATATTCTCAAAATTAATTCAAAATGTCTTGTACTTAAATGATTGCTCATCAAATCTATTATCCATTAGTAAAATCACAAATGAGTTAAAGTGTGAACTCATTTTTTTAACAAACAATGTGATTTTTCAGGATCGGATAACCAAGATTATGATTGGTGAAGGATTTCTAGAAAATGGGCTTTATTTTTTGAATGAAGAAAAATTCAATTTCAACACTACCAAAAATGAAGAATTAAGCACACTATGGCATAGAAGAATTGGACATCCTTCCGACAAGATTTTAAAGAGTCTTTTTAATTTTTCTAAATTAGATAATAGTAGTTGCGAAATTGTAAGTTAGGAAAACATATTAGATTGCCTTTTAAATTATCAAATTGTAAAAGTGAGAAACCTTTTGATTTGGTTCACTCGGATGTATGGGGACCCGCCCCAATTAATTCTTTTAATGGATACAAATATTTTGTTATATTTATCGATGATTTTTCTAAAACAACTTGGTTATATTTATTAAAAGATAAAAGTGAAGTATTTTCACAATTCTTTGATTTTTATAACTTCATAGAAAATCAATACAAAGCTAAAATCAAAATATTTAGATCCGATAATGGAACGGAATTTGTAAATCAAAAATTCTCAAATTTCTTTCAAGAAAAAGGAATTTTACATCAAACAACATGTGTCTATACACCTCAACAAAATGGTGTATCCGAAAGAAAAAATAGGCATTTACTTGAAATGACCCGAGTACTTCTATTTCAAAACAATGTTCCAAAATCTTATTGGTCGGATGCCGTTCTTACCGCTACATATTTAATAAATAGATTGCCAAGTGTTAATTTAGATTATAAAAGCCCATTAGAAATTCTTTACCAAAGGAAACTCAACATTGAGCATTTAAAAATTTTCGGGTGTACTTGTTATGTACACAAAAATAACAAGCAAGACAAATTGGATTATACCTCAATTAAGGCTATTTTTTTGGGATATTCATCACAAAAGAAGGGATATAAATGTTATGACCCTAAAAATAAAAAAATTATCTATTTCTAGGGATGTAACATTTATAGAAAAAGAGCCATATTACAAAGAAACAAATTATGAGAATTTTTTGAGAGAACCCTCCAAGGAAATTACATTACCAATTGCAATAGAAAATTCTAGACCAACATTCCTCGAAAATGAGAATGAAATTGAAAATGAAATTGAGAATGAGGAAAACATAGAAGAAAATTCCGAAAATGAAGAGAGTCATGATATTGAAGAAGCACCGTTAAGAAGGTCGATTCGAACTACACAACCTTCAACAAGGCTTAGGGATTTTATAACCTACAAGGTACAATATCCTATACAAGATTTTATTACATATGACAATGTTTCTTCCAACCATAGAGCATTCTTGACCTCAATTGAAAAAGAACAAGAACCAAACAATTATGAAGAGGCCATGAAAATTCCCAAATGGAACAAAGCCATGAAAGAAGAATTAGGTGCTCTTGAAAAAAATGACACTTGGGTAATAGTTCAATTACCAAAAAAATAAAAAATTAGTAGGTTGTAAATGGGTATATAAAATTAAGTACAATAGTGATGGTACGGTAGAACGGTATAAGGCTCGGTTAGTTGCCAAAGGATACACCCAAACCTACGGTCTAGACTACTATGAAACATTCGCCCCGGTTGCAAAAATGAATACCGTAAGAATATTATTTTCTATTGCGGTAAACCAAAATTGGAAATTATACCAAATGGACGTAAAAAATGCATTTCTTCAAGGGACACTTGAAGAAGAGGTATATATGTCAGTACCACCCGGTTATGAAAAAGACCCAAAACATACACTAGCTTGCAAATTGAAGAAGTCAATTTATGGGTTGAAGCAATCTCCGAGGGCATGGTATGAAAAATTAAGCTCTCATTTAATATCTTGCAATTTTAAAATTAGTAGTGCCGATCACTCATTATTTGTAAAAATTGAGGGAGAAAATACTACAATCATTCTAGTGTATGTAGATGATATTATCATCACCGGAAACAACCAAGAACATATTAAGACAATAAAAACCCAACTAAAGGAAAAGTTTGACATTAAGGATTTAGGCTACTTAAAATATTTCTTAGGCATTGAAATTGCATATTCAAATCAAAGCTTATTTATTTCTCAACGAAAATACACCTTAGACTTGTTGGAAGAAACCGGTAAACTAGGTTGTAAACCGGCCTCAACACCAATAGATGGCAAAAATAAATTAAATAGTGAAGATGGTGAACCATTAGATAATATAAATCAATTCCAAAGACTTGTAGGAAAATTAATATACCTAACGGTAACTAGACCGGATATCTCTTTTTCGGTAAGCCAAATTAGTAAATTTATGCATGCCCCTAGAACACCACACTTAGATGCAATAAATAAAATTCTAAGATATTTAAAAGGAACTCCCGGAAAATGAATTTGTATGAAAAATAACAAGTCTAATGATGTGTGTGGCTATTCCGATGCAGATTGGGCCGGAAGCTTCGATAGAAAATCGACAACCGGCTTTTGCACATTTGTAGGCGGAAACTTAGTCACATGGAAAAGCAAGAAACAAAATGTTGTGGCACGATCAAGCGCCGAGGCGGAATATCGAGCCATGGCATCTACCGCAAGCGAATTAACTTGGATAAAACAGCTCCTTTCGGATTGTGGAATCAAAATTCAAGTGTCAATGCAAATGTTTTGCGACAATCAATCGGCACGACATATAGCATCCAACCCGGTGTTTCATGAGAGAACTAAACATATCGAGGTGGATTGTCATTTTATTAGAGAGAAGATTCAATCAAAAGAAATTGAGACTCCGATTGTAAGAAGTGAAGATCAATTAGCGGATGTCTTCACCAAGGGTTTAGACCCAAAACCATTTGAAGCAAATATAAGCAAGTTAGGGTTACGCAACATCTTCACGCCTAACTTGAGGGGGAGTGTAGAAAAATAAAATAGAATAGGGACAAATAAGCCTCAGAGCCCTTAACGGGTTTTATTACCCTTAACGGGTTTTGTTCATCATAGGCTAAATAAGTAATAAAGGGAGCAACTAAATATGGATATAAAGTTACTCAACCTTTATTTCTTATTATAGAAAGTTACCGTTTATTTTTCCAACAGCTAGTTTTTCATTCTTTCAGCTATATAAAGCTCACTGTATCACAACTCATAATAATATAACATATTCTTTCTGTTCACTGATTCACATTTCCGATTCACTGTTTCATCATAAAAATCAACAAAGGTGATGATTTTATCAGAATAGACTCAACTAATTCCAGAAAAGTTTCTTCCCATATACGCAACATGTTATCTAGAAGTGAGAACATTCGCCACATCTGTTTGCCCGCAAGCATGATAAACAAACTAAAAGAAGAATTATGCCTCATGAAAAATATACGCACTTTTTGGGTGGAACCTGATGGTCATATTGTCCCAAAGAATATATTGCAAGAGATATTGAAACACATGGAAAAACTACGGGTGTTAGATCTTTTCAAATGTGTTGATGATTGGCCAGACTCTATTGGCAATTTAAAACTTCTCCGTTACCTCGATATTGATGGCTCTCAGCCTCTTAAGAAGTTTCCTGATTCCATATGCAAACTTTACCACCTCCAAACACTTAACCTGCGAAATTGTAAATCCCTACCCAAGGTTTTTTGTGAACTCATTAGCTTGAGATGGTTTTATACAAGTAAGGAGACAATGTCCCGTATTTCTCATGTTGGAAGGCTCACGTCCCTCCAAGAGCTTAATCATTTCGTTGTAAGGAAGGAATGTGGGTATGAATTGCACCAGCTAGAAAATTTAAATCAGCTTCGAGGTGAAATGCACATTGAAGGTCTTGAGAATGTAGCGAGTACAGAGGATGCTAGAAAGGCCAATATGCAAAATAAAACACATCTCACGACACTAGAATTTGAGTGGAACTCTGATGAAAGAGACACTAATAATGCTACATGTCACTCTACTCGACATGTTGAATTATTGGATGCATTACAACCTCATCCTCATATAAGTGGTCTGACACTTAAAGGATTTGGAGGAGATAGAATTCCAAATTGGCTCCAAAGTAAGAATTCACTAAAGCATCTCACGTCGCTAACATTAATGGATTGTGATAAAGTAAAAGAAATCACATCCATTAATGAATCCCTTCCCAATTGTGAAAGATTTATACTACGTCAGCTTAAGAACCTTAAGAAAATGCCTACCTTTCCACCAAATCTCACTTCTTTAGAGATTAGCAATATCCCTCAAGTTAGTTATTTCTCTGAGGATGATTTGTTGAAGAAGGAAGAAAGAAACCAATCCAAACATGAGGTCGTGAAGCTAATAGTAGACTGCCTGAAACCAGAGGATGTACTATTACACAAAAAATTTGAGTCAAATCTGAACCTTTTTTTTCTTTTCGTTAAACACAGATTGGAAGGTGCATTTGATGATTATACGGATACGCTTTTAGATGAGTGGGCACAGATATTGACAATTGACACTCGGAATAAAGATTATTCTCGAGGTCAGCTTTTGGATGAGTGGGTTATGTTCATGCATTGTCACATGGAAACAATGTTCTATAAAAATGAAGAGTCCAAGTTGACTTTACCGTCTTCACTCACTTACCTTGAGTGACACATTGTCACATGGAAACAATGTTCTATAAAAAAAAAAGAATTATAATCGGTTGTTTGTTAGAACCGATCCTGATACTATCAGGATCGGTTTTTAAGAAATAACTGATCCTAATATGTGTTCCATTAGGATCGGTTGTTTGTAAAAACCGATCCTGATAGTATCAGGATCGGTTCTAATAAAAAACCGATTCTAATTGTTCATAAATTAGGATCGGTTAACCATAAAACCCGATCTGAATAGTTTTTAGGATCGGTTTTCTAAAAAAAACCGATCCAGATAGATATTAGAATCGGTTGTTTCATATAACCGATACTATTAGGCCGATCCTGATTCCAGTTTTTCCACTAGTGTCACTCACTTACCTTGAGATATCATCATGTAGCATTACTGATGATGCATTATCGACCTCCATAGAATGCATTTCTTCCCTTTCTAATCTAAAACTATCTAATATTCAAACGATAACCTCTCTTCCTCCCAAGGAAGTCCTTTGTTCATTGAAGAACCTCCTGTCTCTTACCATTAAAGGATGCTATTTGCTCAGTTCCTTAGGAGGTATTGGAGCCTTGACCTCTTTGATAGAGCTCGAATTAGTGAACTGCCCCAATTTGAACACATCAGATGATTCTTTGCCTTCGTCCTTGGAAATACTAAATTTTCGTTATTGCTCAACTGCTGATGTTATTCATGCCCGTAATGTCTCAGATGTTATTCGTGCCCTTGATGTTGGTAACCTGCCTCTTCTCAAGAAGCTGGTTTTAATGGGATGGGACGGTCATTTGGAGGGATTGAATTCATTAACTACACTTCGTAGTCTACAGGTATCACAGTGCCCTGCGATTAACCTCTCATCTCCCATGGACAAGTACGCATTTGCACTTCAAGTTGTTTTAGTTGATGACTTGAAACTATTGAAGTTCATACTATCAGATGAAACTATTTCCTCAATAGATATTTTGGCAATTTTTGGCTTTCAAGGAGATTTCTCAGATGATGAGGTTTTTCAATCTCTTACCTCTCTAAAAGATTTGGTCTTTTATAGTTGCAAAACTACCCATCTGCCAAGAACTTGAAAAATCTTGCATCTGTCCAGTATCTGAAGCTAGCTGACTGTCCCAAACCTTATATGTGAATTGGAAGAACTTCCCAGGAATCTTCGTCATCTGAAAATTAAAGAATGTCCAACTCTGATGGAGAAGTTCAAGAAGGGTGGCCCTAAATTCCAGGTCTGGTTTGACGAAGGATATACCATTGTGACATTTCCAACAGAAGGTAAGCTACTTTGGAGACCCCACAATAAACCACTTCTATTTTAAATTTTATGTCTTCGATTTATTGATGGATACATCATTTTGATCAGTCCTTAAGAGGGAAGGCATCATTATCTTTATTTTTAGCGCCCTCTATCCTTTTGGTTCGCCAAAGCATATAAATTCTTGTTGTTTTTCTGTGACTGGAAACTCAATAATCTCATAAAAAAAAACCTTATTGGTACGACCATGGCACTTGACATTAAGAAACATAATTGCCCATATTTTGGCAAAAGCTATTAACTAACAGAGGAGACGAGGCATCCTCCTGCTGATCTGGTTTTGTGCTGGACTGCTAGTATGGCTTAGTTCTCATGAACAGTACCACTGTACCAGACCTCTTTTCCTTTTTCTTTCTCATACTCTGATTTCTGATTTGTTGGTATACCATGCTTATTCTTCCTTGGCCTTTTATTTTAAGTCTCAATGTGTTTGTTCCAAACTTGCAACTTGTATTCAGTAAACGTTTACATATTTAAATATATATCTATTTTCACAAACAAAATGGTACATTTACGTTGTCTGTAATTAGTGCTGCCATTGCAATATTTATATATTATCAATCTGATAACCATAATTTTTCTCTGCTTTGCTAATGCTATCAGATGCTAATCTTTTTTGCTCAACTCTGTTTCTTTTGTATTAGGCTTACTCCCTCGAGTTTCTTCTATGCGGTCTGCCAGTATCTCCAAGTCTCGCAGTAACAGTATCTTCAAGTCTCTCAGTAAAAGTATCTCCAAGTCTTGGAGTAACAGTATCTCCAAATCTGGCAGTAACAATATCTTCAAGTCTCGCAGTATCAGTATCTCCAAGTCTGGCAGTAACAGTATGTAGAAAAAAATAGAAGTGACACAAGACTCCCAGAAAGCTCCCTCCCTCCCAGATTTTATTAATGGTGAATTTCTTTTGTTTATTTGTTACAAGCTGCAGCAGAGATATGTGTCTCTTTTAATATAGGAAGAAGCAAATACAATTATGCTAAGTGCTCAAGAAAAGAAACAAATAAAACAGCTAATCTCCTAAAGATAGAAACCAATTACAGTGAAATATCGCCAGACAATATTCCAAAAATGCTTCTGCCAGCCTGTATGTGAGATTGTATAATTTCGTGTAAGTGACGAATTTATTTGATGATTTAATTGTTCTTTGGAAACTATAGAAAAAACCAAAAAACCAAAAAAAAAAAGAAAAAAAGGAAAAGGAAAAAAAAGGAAAAAAGAAAAAAGAAAAAAATATTGTACCCTAATTAAGTCCGGGTGATACAATATTATTAATGTCTATGTCCTATTTATTTGTATCTGGTACTTTTTTTGTTAGGGTGATTATTACGTTCTATATCTTGTATGACTTTCCATGTTTTGATAAAGATGATATATGAACGTGTGCTGCTCATGAATTTGATCATCTGAAAATACTCTGTAATATTTTTTTGAAATTAATAAAACAAAGGGAGGGAAGGGAGCTTCATGGGAGTGCTTGCGTTTGTGTTCTATTTTATATAATTCTAATATTTTTGTCATTGTCTATGTCCTATTTATTTGTATGTGGTACCTTTTTGTGTGTGTTCTATGTTTAATACTGTTTTGAATTTATCAACTGGTGCTTGTCACTTTATGTGGTGTGCATTTTATATGTGTGTATTGTGAGTTTATTTATGTGAACATTTGTATGATAAGACTGCTTGTTGATTTTTATATGGGACAAATTTTGTTCGATATTTGTGGGACAAATTTGGTTTTATATGGGACAAATTTGGTTTTAAAATATTATGATGAAATTGGTATTGATGCTTGTTAAGTTGCATGCATGGATGTCATTGCAACTTTACCCTGTATTTTATTTTTTATTTTTATGGTCGCATTTTAATAAAAAATTTTGAGGTTATTTGCCAACTGAACCTTTTTCTTTAAAGAAAAATGTAATTTTCTTTCAAAGTTCTATTAATTATTATATTATTTTTAGCTAATTATGATGTGCCTTAACGAAATCCTTACTTTTCAATGAAATTTCAAATATTTCATGTCAAGTTTCTTCTTCTTCTTATCTTCGTTACCAATTTTTTTTTCAGTAAGTAGATAAAAGTTTGTTTAATTTTAGGAGTTCTAGGAAGAGCTGTGGTATTTAATTTGACTATTCTTCCTAAATAATAAAAGAAAAAAAAAACATGACATTGTTTAAGCTTCTTGTTTGATTTATAGCATAATAGAGACGAGAACAATTCACTCTTAATTAAATCTACATAGAAATGACAACTGAATTTGATGGCAACAAAAGTAGTAGAGAAGGGAACAATTAAGTAAACTTGTATTCAGTAAACGTTTACATATTTAAATATATATCTATTTTCACAAACACAATGGTACATTTACGTTGTTAGTAATTAGTGCTGCCATTGCAATATTTATATATATATTATCAATCTGATAGCCATAAATTTTCTCTGCTATGCTATTGCTATAAGATGCTAATCTTTAATTTTTTTCTCAACTCTGTTTCTTTTGCAGAAGGAAGGTACCTTTTGTATTAGGTCCACTTTCTCGAGTTTCTTCTATGCTGTCTCTCCATATCTCCAATATTCCAATCTCCCATACCACCTCATCCACAAAATAAAAAAAATTAAAACCACAACAAAAAAAAACAAAAACAAAAAAAGAACAAAAAAAGACAAAAACAAAAAAAAAGCAAAAAAAGATTCTCCTTTGATTATCAGTTAGGAAAAATTTGTTGTATCCATCTTTTTTAAGTCCTCACTCTCCATGCAGTACAATTATTGCCGGGAGATTGTATAATTTCGTGTAATTGTCAAATTTATTTGATGCTTTAATTGTTCTTTGCAAACTATAGAAAAAACCCAAAAAAAAAGGAAAAAAAAAAAGGAAAAGGAAAAAAAGGAAAAAAGAAAAAAAGAAAAAAATATTGTACCCTAATTTAAGTCCGGGTGATACAATATTATTAATGTCTATGTCCTATTTATTTGTATTTGGTACTTTTTTTGTTAGGGTGAATATTACTTTCTATATCTTGTATGACTTTCTATGTTTTGATAAAGATGATATATGAAGGTGTGCTGCTCATGAATTTGATCATCTGAAAATACTCTGTAATATTTTTTTTAAAATTAATAAAACTAAGGGAGGGAAGGGAGCTTCATGGGAGTGCTTGTGTTTGTGTTCTATTTTATATAATCCTAATATTTTTGTCACTGTCTATGTCCTATTTATTTGTATGTGGTACCTTTTTGTATGTGTTGTATGTTTAATATTGTTTTGAGTTTATCAACTGGTGCTAGTCACTTTATGCGGTGTGCATTTTATATGTGTGTATTGTGAGTTTATTTATGTGAACAT
>JAJGRX010000473.1:0-22091 GCA_025461125.1 Carex kokanica
TCTACTGTACAGAAAAGTGTTAAGGTTTTGGAGATTACAATGGTGCTTGATCTGTTTAGTTTCATGGCAGCTTACGCAGCCGGCAGCTGCCGCTTGGTCACATCTTCCATTTATATTTTTCTCCTGATGGGTGGAGTGTTTGCATATGTTATTTCGGTTGCGTATCACTACTCTTTTCTACAGAACATTGCCAAGATGATTACCTCGACCAGTGATATTTTAAAGTTCATTACTTATATTCCTTAATTGCTACACAATCTAACAATTAGATAAACTACAAGTAATACTATTTAAGGCAACAAATTGACTATCGTCAACCAATCATATGAACAAAAATTACAAACAAAATGTTTGCTCTAGGACACCCGACTCTATCAGCTCATCTATTTGAAGTCTTTAATTAATATCACTCAATGTCAGATCTGATCATTAAATCAACAAAAACATTTTTATATGTCAAATTGGGTTAACTTGTATAAAAAAAATTAAAATATTTAGCTCAGAGCAATGATATTATATATAAAGCCAAAAACCTTCCGCAGAGAGAAAACAACCCGTCTTCATTCCTCTTTCCCATCTGCCTATTCCTTCCAAGCTAAAAATGGTTCAAAAAACTCAACCAAGTGACCATAACTCAAACATGGTCGACGAAGAAGTTGACCCGATAAAAAAGTGGTTTGATGACAGGCGTAATTCAATCATGGTGGTCGCTATTCTAGCCGCATCCGTGACATATACAAGTGGTCTAAGCCCACCTGGAGGTTTATGGCAAGACGACCTTAACGGTCGCAAAGCCGGATCTGCAATTCTTCATGACAAATTTCCAGATCGATACACAACCTTTTTCTATGCCAATGGGACAGCATTCATGGCATCATTGGTAATAATAATACTTATAATGAATGAGAATGTCTCTGATCATCGGTCTAGGTTCAAAGTGATGTATTTCACCATGGTGCTTGACTTGGTCAGCCTGATGATTGCCTATGCGGCAGGCTGTGCGAGGAGACTCTCCACTTCTTTTTATGTAATTGGGCTTGCGGTGGCGGTTTTGCTGTTTGTGCTTACCGACCACTTTCTGATAACCATCTTTAAGAAAATTCGCTCAAACTGCTAGTCGACTTCATCCCCAGCCCCTCAAGATGCACAGGAAGTTTAAAACGTGAGATATATAACTGGGTGCTCGTGTTTCTTATAGGCAGATGTTTTCCATCAATTATTCCATACTTTTTGAATTCTCCATTTTGTTTTTCGTTTTGTTTATCTTTCTGTTTTTTTTTTGTTGGGATGAAAAGCATGTTGCATGGTCTAATTCGTCTGTAATTGAAAGTTCCTATCTACAATTAATTTGAAGGTACTAGCTGGATAGTGGTGATTACCAATATATTTTCAGATACTGTGTGTGCAGAGTAGTTTGTGTGATTCGCGAAATGCTAATTTGTCTCTGTATGAGTGTGTTCTGCGCCTTCTGGCGGTGTGTTTGTGTTTGTGTTCGCACGCTCACCATCAGCAAGGTCAAAAGGTGGGCACTGCACAACCCAGGCCAAACAAAGGGTTTATTTCCAGTGCTAATATAATTAAACTTTTCTTTAATTGACGAACATGCAACAGCAATAACCCAGTCTAAACTTTATTTTCTGCTGTATGGGACTCTCAATTTATTTCTTTAACCAAGTCAGGGCTCAAGTCCGCTTGGGGCAATTTGAACAGATCTCCAGTTAATTAACATGGGTCGGTCCCACTGTCAGAAGTTTCTTGCCTTCTTCTCTTCAACTATTCTCCTTATTTTATTTCGTATTCGAATCTATGTTTCTCTTGATATCTAAACTAAAACTGAGCTTGCTCTGACCATCATATTGCCAAAATCGCACTCATGCGTCGGGTCAAGAAAAGGCGATTGAAGAGAAAATTAAGCAGAGGAGAGAGCAAACCGAAGTCGGAAAGGAGGAGTCCGTATCCTCTGAGATATCTCAACTTTTGCGTGACCGACGTGTCCGGTGCCTATTTGGGGATAGCACGGGTGCCAGTATTATTTGTGCTTCGAGATTCGTGTAGAACTTATTTCAATGGTTGCGATTTTCCATAAAGTCACGCAAAGTTTGAGATATCTCAGAGGATGAGAATTTGGAAAGGAGAGAGGACTACGCAAAAAAATAAAAAAATTTAAGAAATCGCATGTCGGAGGTGATTTCCGTGAAGGGGGAATAAAAAAAATCCACAGTAGGTAGCATAATAACCATAAACTATAGAACTGTAATCAGATATTACTGTATATGTTGCCATGTCAATTTTATCAAACATGGTAATAATATTGTAATGACAGATAATTATTATAAGAATGAACCAAACATCCTCTAAATAAACTCATCGAACCAGTGAGCAAATTAATTACAACGATGAAAGTCCCCGGCATATTATCAATTTATCATCATCATCATCATCATCATAATAATAATAATATAAATGGAATTGTTAATTATGATGACGTTCGTACGTAGGCTAGGTAATCACCTTATTATTATTTTTATTATTATTATTATTATTATTATTATTATTATGAGATGAGCTATTGTGCTTTGTAAAGTAAAGCGAACGATTTACTTCGGACTACTTTTTGGATTTTTAAAGTCCAAAACGTCGATCCGACCGTTCAAGTTGATCTACATATTGAAATGTGCTTGCAGACCAAATTTTATATTTTTTGGAATTTTTACTATTTATTAAGCCACTTTGAAAATTGCTGATCACATGGTCCAGAATTTTGTTGCACTGTTTTTACTGTTCACCCGGATCAGCAATTTTCAAAGTGGCTTAATAAATAGTAAAAAAATTCCAAAAAATGTAAAATTTGGTCTGCAAGCACATTTCAATATGTAGATCAACTTGAACAGTCGGATCGACGTTTTAGACTTTGAAAATCTAAAAAGTAGTCCGAAGTAAACTGTTCGCTTTACTTTGCAAAGCACAATAACCCATCTCTTATTATTATTATTATTATTATTATTATTAATAATAATAATAATAATAATAATAATCCTGGCTGGGCCGAATCCCTAGCCTACGTACGAACATCATCATATAATTAACAATTCCATTTATATTATTATTATGATGATGATGATGATGATGATGATGAAAACTAGGGGGTTCTTAAGCTCACCAAGTCTCTTGGTAAGCTTAACTCTAACACTTATTGGATTGACTTCAAACGACGAATTCAAACCGTTTAAACCAATCTACTTCACATACGTTCACATATCAAATTTATAATTTTTTAAATTAATTTTGTATAAAGCCAACGGTCAAAAAAATGATTAAAAATGAACGCATCAAAATTAACTCATAAATCATTTTTTTAATCAATTGACTTTATAGTAAATTAATTCGTAAAATTAAAAATTTAACATGTAAACCTATCATTTATGAAGTAGATTGGTTTTAACTGTTTGAATTTGTCGTTTGAAGTCAATTCTATAGGTTTTTAAGTTAAGCTCACTAAATGGCTTGGTGAACTTTAGAACACTAGTTCACCGAGCAATTTGGTGAACTTATTATCATTATTAATATTATTATTATTAGACTTGCATCGACTGCTCATGAAATATGCTATATTATCAATTTTAATTTAAAGAAATACGTAGGTTGGATGTAAACTATAGACAAGTTTCAATATTTAATTTGATTTTGACTGTTCTTTCATCTCAAATTACCCTATGTTTTAAATTACTTTAGCAAAGCATGTACTATGTAATCAGAATTATTATGAGATCAATACAAAGCCTACGGGCATTTTCAATAAAAAAAATTGTTCATGGCCAAATTAAACTTCAAAATTATTAGGTTGAACTCTCGACATATGATCAGGTTTTGCAGCATTTAATTCCCCTTAACAAATTAAGAGTTAAAAACATGCAGAGGTAGTAAACTATTTTCTTTTATAAATTAGACAGGCTTCGTTCAATTATGTTGATGGAACCATAACAGAGAATATGATTACTAGTAGGCACTAGCCAATGTATCATAACATATTTCCTTTGACAATTATTAGCATAAAAGCGTGGGTTTTCATTCGAATGAGACTTTAAAGTTTTAGCACAATAATTAATGCTAAGCTAGTGGGTCAAATATTGCTTTATTCTATTGTTATTTTTTTATAGCAAATGATTAATGCCAGTCTTTATTATTCTACAGACCAAGAACATTACTGGGGGTATAGGGGTGTCAACGGGTACGGTATGGGTCGGGTAGATATATTTTGTATCCGTACCCGTTACAAATTGTTTTTATCCGTATTCTATCTTTACCTACTATGAATTATCTTATCAATATCCTATCCTTACCCGTTATGGTTGTCGGATAACGAAACGATAGCGGGTAAATAACGGGTAATGCTAATATAATAATTATTTTTATTATTTACTAAACAAAATATTAGCACACATGCATTTTACATTACACATATGTACGTGTTTTAATGGTCAAGTTTTATTGGGATTTGTTGGAACTTATTTACGTGTTTTAATGGTTAATTAAGTGTAATACAACTACCAAAAGTAGATGAAGAATGTATATTTATTGCTCATTAATATATATAATTTTGTTTATAATTCCCCGATCAGGTAACAGGTACGGAATAGGCTTTACCCGTACCCTTACCTGATTAGATAATGAAAAAAATCTTAAACCATACTTGATAAGATTACGAAAAAATATCTTACCCGTACCCGTCTTATCGAATACGGTACAGGTCAGGTAAACGAATAAAAGAGTGTCATTGAAACCCCTAACTGAGAGGACGTTTATTTACCTAACTATATATTTATCTATTTATTTTAACAAGTCCTAGCGAAGTCCCAACTAATTTGCATAGATCAAGCTTATATTAGTGAAGAAAAAATGACATGGATGACAGCTATGATTCTAAAATTATTGCAACCTGCACGTTGGCGTGGTTCCTTTTTCACTCTTCATTGATGATCATGAATTACAAATAAAGTATTAACAATCACAATCACAAAATCACAGATAAAGTATGAAAGTATCAAATTATTCTACAGACCTGAACCACTTACAACTATTTTGCTAACTTAAAAAATAAAAATACTACAAAAAAATAAACGAGTACAAACAATTATATATTAACAATTACCAATATACTTCAAGGAAATGTTAAATTACAAAATTAAAAAAAAATAAAGACTTTAAGTTCAAATTAGTTCCATAGGCATCATACTTAAATTAATTAATGGTGTGTTTGTGAGGATGTGCGATTTCGCAATGCACGAATAACCAGTTTGACAGTCTATTTCAATGGCGTGTTTATGCGTTTATTAGTGTCGTGATCGGAGGCCCACAATGGAGAGCTCGGGTAAGGTTCATCTGCGGATGGCTCTATTTGAAGTCTTTAATTAATATTACCCAATGTCACATCTGATCATTACTGTCCACACTAGAATTCAATCAACAAAAACATTTTTATATGTCAAATTGGGTTAAACTTACATAAAAAAATAAAAATATTTAGCACAGAGCAGTGATTATAAAGCCAAAAACCTTCCTCAGAGAGAAAACAACCCGTCTATTCATTCCTCTTTCCCATCCGCCTACTTCCAAGCTAAAAATGGCTCTATCAAACACGGTAGATGAACAAGATAAGGCGAGAAAAAATTGGTTTGATAAAAGGCGTGACGCAATCATGGTCGTCGCTGTTCTAGCCGCATCCGTAACATATACAACTGGTCTAAGCCCACCTGGTGGATTATGGCAAGACGAGCTCAACGATCACAAAGCCGGATCTTCAATTCTTCATGACAAATTTCCAGATCGATACACAACCTTTTTCTATGCCAATGGGACCGCATTCATGGCATCTTTGGTAATAATAATACTTATAATGAATGAGAATGTCTCTAATCATCGGTCTAGGTTCATAGTGATGTATATCACCATGGTGCTCGACTTGGTCAGCCTGATGATTGCCTATGCGGCAGGCTGTGCAAGGAGACTCTCCACTTCTATTTATGTAATTGGGCTTGCGGTGGCAGTTTTTCTGTTTGTGCTTACCGACCACTTTCTGATAACCATCTTTAAGAAAATTCGCTCAAACTGCTGCTCGACTTCATCCCCAGCCCCTCAAGATCCGCAGGAAGGATAGAAAGTGTGAAACGTGAGATGACTCGATGCTCGTGTTTCTGATAGGCAGATGTTTCCATCAATTATTCCATATTTTTTTTTAATTCTCCATTGTATTTTTCGTTTTGTTTATGTTTCTGTCTCTCTGTTTTTTTTTGGAAAAAAAAGCACATTGCATTGTCTAATTCGTCTGTAATTGAAGGTCTTATCTACAATTACTTTGGAGGTGTGGTAATTGAGAGGTACTGGATTGTGGTGATTGTATTGTGTGCATAGTTTGTGTGATATTCAGCAGAAATGCTAATTCTGTCTCTGTATGTGTGTATTCTGGGCCTCCTGGCAGTGTGTTTGTGTTCGCACACTCACTTGCAGCAAGGTCGAAAGGTTGGCACAACCCAGGCCATAACTAAGGGCTTATTTCCAGTGCTAATAGAATTAAACTTTTCTTCAACTAACGAACATGCAACAGCAATTGACTGAACTGTTTACGGATTTGATTCACAATTTCAATGGCTCCATTATCTCAGACAGCTAAACCAGGAATGGAAATTGCCTCATTATGTAATATACCGATCGAGTGCGGCACATTTACTGCAGAATCTCCTCTCCTTTTTCTATTTTCATTAATTTCAGCTCAATCACAAGATTTGCTCCAAAAGCCATTTTCATGTCTCCTTTACAAGGTTGATCTGAAGGTTTCTTTGTTAATTTGTGGATATCAAAAGAACAAATAAGGCTGACGTGCAACAAATTGTTTAAAAAAACACAGTTTTTGAAAACTTTTGCAGAGGCTGCGAAGTCATGAGGGGGAATTGAACTCTCGATCTTTGGATAACCAACAATTCTAGGAATTTGGGATAAAAAACACAGTTAAATGCAACATTTCACCAATGGTGCCTGACAAATTCAAAAATTCAAAAAAACAATCATGGTAATTCAACGGAATTTCTAGCATTGTTGGCAACATATATAGATCTGTAGACAATTGGCATGATGGCCCTGATCTTTAACTAATAGATATATACGTGTAAGAATAACGTCCGTGTGTGTAACGTCCGTGTGTGTATACCTCTCTAGAATGAAGTAATAAATAGAATTTTAAAATATTTAAAAAGAATTTCCGAAAATGGTGTTTATTAAAAAATAACAATTCTAATGATATATGTGACTACGATGGATATTGAGCCGGAAGTTTTCGACAAACAGTTTTTGCACATTCGTGTGTGTTTTGGAATAATCATACACAGATTTTAGTAAGCACCCGTGTGTAAACATTCATACGCGGATGATTCATTTTCGTGCCACCCGCCATCTTAATTTAAACACTAATATATATTACAATAATTCCTCGGGTCCATGGTTGTCATTTCTCATAATACAGTAATTTTACAATAATTACTATCCATTTTCCTGCCACCCGCCATCTTAACCCTTTTGTAATAGTGTGAGAAATTAAATTTATAGAACGATAAATATTTGGCTGTCATTTCTCATAATACGAACGAAGTTACAGAAAGACAGATGAAAATCTTTAATGTGCAGCGAGATAATTGGACAGGATATATATTTTTTTTTTTGGATCATATTCGTTTTCGATAATTTACCCACCACGCCAATCATTCCAGAGAATAATCAGTATGAGAACACTTAAGTTGTCTCATGAAATAAAAATTAGCAAAATTTTCATTATATCTAAAAACCGAACTAGGAATTTACTAAGCAATTTCAACAACTGATAGTACAGAATAAACAGGAGCTAACATATAATAAAAAAATTCAAAACAAGAAAGAAGAACGTCCGTAAGGCAAGATTTGGGAGTTTCAGCCAAACAAAACTTAATTCCTCCAAAATAAAGTAACATGCTCACTAATTCTTAGATTGAGGTAGTCTATTGTTCTTAATTTATCTATGCAATCATAAGGAATTATGACAGATTTCCAATATCTGCATATTTGTGTATATCTGCAAAAATGTTATTCCTAGTCAATTTCGTAAATGGACGGTTCCACTTGTACAGAGGAACACCGCATCTCTGAAAATTTTGTCATATTTCCCAGTCCTTAGAGGTCTTATTCTTATTCCGAAACAACATATGCCATCCATTGTTTTGAAAATAGCAATTGGTTAACTGTACTGAAATGCACACGGGAAGCTAGCTGTTGAGTCTTCTAAGGTGCGGCTGGTTCTGTTACAATATGACAAGTTTATCCAACAGCTCTGTTAGCACCAATGTTGCATTTTGTAACTATGGTAAGGTGCGGCTGGTTCTGTTACAAATTAAGCTCAGGTAGGCTATTTCAGATGAAGAAAACACTAAACTAAAGAGTATCTAAGATGAGAAAATGAAGGTTGAATCAGTGTATCATAAATGAACATTAAAGGAGAAAAATGGCTCTGACAAGCAAATATGAATGAGCTCAATTCTTTTATGGATTATGAACAGATTTCAGAGTTAAACCAGAAAAAGGTGTCACTGGCAAAGTGTTAATCAGTTGTGCCAACTTTGTGACAAAGCTGAGGAGACTGGTCATTCATTTCATGGGCTCTTTCAATGCAGTTAATTTGGCGAGGCAAACAAGGGTCTCAGGTGCTCTGGCTATCCAATCTGACAATATCTCCTGTACAATTGTACAAAGGATCGATTATTCCCACAAAAATCTCACTGAGACACAGTGGGGTATTCTACAAACGCAATGTGGGCCGAATTCAAGCACAGTAATAATCAAATATCTGCTTTGAAATTCTAAACAACAGAGCATGGAGGCCTTGCATTCGCATATTCAGGTGCTATATTAACAGCTTAACCACTGTGAGCCTGATTAACCAAAGAATCCAGGCCCCATAGCAGCTGATACTGACAAGTGACAACACACTCTCTGCCTGAGTTAGTTCAAGATAAAGAAAGACATTAATCTTGAAAACCCAGATATAAAGAAGGTATAATTTTTACCTAAGAAAAACATAGCATTAGGGGGTGTTCACTTGGTCTGGTTTATTTGGTTATTAACCCAATGGAAAAAGTTTGGATTATATGGTTTGTTTTTTTTGTTTAAATGGATCGGTTCGGTTGAAATTTTTGAATTACTTCGGTTTTATATACTTGGTTTGGTTTAGATTTTTCAAAACTGAAAAGATCGAACCAACTGAACTCTATATGATTCAAATTCATGCTTTATATATAGTGTATATATATAATTTATTATTGGAATTAATTAGATGGTTTTTCATTTATAATTTGTGGCATATAAATAGAGATCTTGTATTGTACACATGAAAATATATAAATAAGAGATAGTAATTATTTATACATTCTCTTTATTTTGTTTACGTTTCTTTATTTTTATTTTATAACAAAATTTTGCATTTTTATCCTTCAAAATTTTTAATTTTTTGCAAAATATATTACTAGTAGTCCTCATCAGATGAAATTGTACATGATATTTATTCATCGAGTCCTCCAATCTAAATTTTCTGGAATTCCGCTCCAGCCTAGTCTTAAATTAAACTCATGGAAGGAACCGGGGAGCAAATTAATTATAGGGATGAAAGGCCTCTTCAATTTTATTGATTTATTTTTTTAAGAATTACATTTATTGTACGTGCTTGTTTTTTTAAGGTATATTTATTCCTCGTTTAAATACACCCATTGTTGAGGCAGCATCCACCATACACCGCGCATACATCCATTATTTATTCCTCGTTTAAATACACCCATTATTTATTCCTCGTTTAAATACACCACCATACACTAGCATCCACCATACACCGCGCATACACCCATTGTTGAGGCAAAACATTTTTCCCAGCGCCAGAAATCGAACTGGGATTGTGCGGCACACGCACCATCAACCTTTACCACTACACCACTCTCCATTTGTTGTTAAATGTTAGTAGTATTTCTGTTTATATATATTTAGACTATTTTATCGCACCATATCCAGAATTTTTTATATATAATTTATTTATAAATAAAATATAATATATAAAATAGACGTATCGTATCCTTGATTTTTGAAAATTGTCGTATTGCCGTATCCGTATCGTATCCGATACGATACCCGTACCCGTACCCGTACCCGTATCCATGCAACATAGACTCAGTTAGTTTCCTGAATAACCGTCTTTTGCTAATTAGTCCTTGGAGTTTGAACTTACTGTTGACATCAGTATCATACCTTGTTAGGAACTATCTACGATTTAAAGTTTGAGATGTTGAAGTTTTATCACAATGATTAATGCTAAGCTAGGTCAATCAATAATTGCTTTATTCTATTGTTAATATTCTATACAACTATTATTAATACCAGTCTTAATTATTCTGTAGACCAATACATTACTAGGGCAGGGTTTATTATTTTATTTACCTAACTATATATTTATTTATCTATTTGAACCAGTCCTAACGAAGTCCCCACTAATTTGCATAGATCAAGCTAAACTAGTGAAGAAACAATGACATGTATGATAGCTTCGACATTGCAACTTGCACGTTGGCGGTTCAATGATAAATATGAGAGCCTGAGACTAAGTTATATTAATTGGACCAATTATTGTTAATTATTTAGTTTAATTGTTCAATCATGCATCCTAATCACATTCGTTACAACTCACACAATAAGATATGATATTATAATTAGCATGAAATGCATATCTTGAGCATAATCTAGTTAGTATTTCCTGTCATCTGTTTATTTCTTTGTCAACTGGGAGTTGAGGATTGTAAAATAAATTCACCATGTTATTCCTATATAACACAGTAACACACTACTAGAATTTTGGTTTATTACATGGGTGGCACTTAGTTATTACATGGGTGTGAAAAGCACATGTAAAAGAAATGACATTTCTGACACAATAAAATCTGTTGCATGAATGTTCCATGAAAAAAGTAACACATGGGTGTTGCATGGGTGTGAAAGGCTTATCCATGTAACAAGTTTTGATAATTATTTTATTATAAAGGTCCATGTAATTAATCTAGATTGTCGAGAACTATTAATTGCATGCGATTACTCATGCTAAAAGTTTTGAATTCCTGAAGTGTATATATTTGATCTCTCCCTTCAAATTGAATATATTTTGTAAATCACAGCAATAAGAACAGCAGTATATTAAAAACAATAGTTTGGAAACTTAAATTTTGGTCTTAAGAATAAACTTCACAAATAATTCACCAAATTACCAGACAACGCATACATGTATTGATTTACCAATTAAAAACCATCTTATTGTTCTGAATAAATTTGATTTTTTTTTTTGTTGAGTACCCACTGTGTACGTATGAAATTAATGTATTGTATACAACCCACAGATTAATAGAATAGGCCCCCATGATTATCTTCATTTGAATCAACAATAAATTCATCATACTTTCGGATTAATAAAATAGGCCCCCATGATATTCTTGAAAGCTAAGCTTCCCATCCTTTTGTTTATCTCTCCCTGAATTTATACAAAGATATGAGAAAATAATAAGCAAATAAAGTTATTACTAATCAGTTATATAGAAGTATTGAAACCACTATCTATTGGTTGTATGATACTGGCTGCTACAGAAGCAAATGAAGTTATTACTGCTCAACATTGTACTGATTAGTTGTCCAATATAGAGGTTTTACACCAGTATGTACTGGCTAGTATAGAAACCAAAAGAAAGTCACACAGTGGCTTATCAATTGAAACAAAGGTCAAGTTAATAGATGGTAGAAAAGAAAAAAAAGTTAATAGTTCTGGCCACACCATGCAATTTAGGTGGACGACCTAGCAATGAAACCAACTTTACAAATTTCACATTTTGAGGGGTTAATCTGTGAAAACTTATTACTGTAGAAAAAAGAACTTAACAATCTCATAACTGATTTTTTCTTTGCATAACCAATCAATCATCTTCATATTGGTACTATCAGTTGGATGTTGGAAGCTATCCAATGGCAGTCAGAATATTTAATGTCAATAATATAGAAAAGGGAACACTATAAATTAAAGAGAATAAAAGAGAAAGGTTAATTAGTTTAAAATCAAAGCCATACACGGCTAATTATAATTTCACAAGTGCTGCTATTTTACAACTTGCTCAATTTCTTGCTTAACTTGGCATTTGTTTCCCTTAATGATCAAACATGTGTCGCAAATAATCCAAAATGTGTGGTAGTTCAATAAAAGAAATGTTGTGTGCTATTTGTAAATTATGCAATAGTTTAACTCAAGGTTTCTTATGCTTTACCTGGCATATTAGCACATACAATCCCCAAGGCAGAGATAACCAGCCACCAAGCTGAAACAAAGGCACAAATGATCAAATGTAAATGATGAGAGAGATTAAAAACCTTGGCTTGAAATTAGAGAGGTTTTAGGTTATGAAAATTAACATGCTGTAATAACAGAACCCGTGTTTTGCCCAATTTAATAGATAGCATTCACAAAGAAGTTATGTAAATACAGATCAAGCATACAAATACAGATCAGAGAGGGGCTCAGCCCACATGCATCACAAGGCATAAAGAAAGGAAATCAGAGATTAATAATATTACCTGGAAATACTCTGAGTAATCCTTGGCATGTGTTGACAGGTACCATGGCAGAGGTTGGCCTTTACTTGCCGTTGTCTCCTCCGGCTTTGCTTCTCAATCGCCCTCGTTGTCCAAATAGTATAGAGAGATCTCCCTAAAGGTTGCATGCATTATATATACATATTGGTAGAGAAATCAAATTCTCGACTGACAATAGATCTACTTGAATGTTTTGTGCAAGGTGTCTTATTAGAAGGAACCATTATATACTTGTCTCGAATATATTATACATTCATACATGTAACTTGGCCCCATTATCTATGACAGTAGCTGTGACAGTGAGTGGAATTTTTTGTAGCTTTACAGAGCTAGTTAATCAGTGTTAAAGAGTATTTCAATTTAATTAAAATTAAATGATAACTTAGCCCATACCGACTTTCAATTTTGGATACCGGCTTGTCATACCATTTGAAAACCACACCTGTAATGGTCTGGTGATAGACCACAATAATCTTTTGCTTTTAATCTAAATTGGATTTTAAAGGGAATCTACAGTTTGGTAAAAACGAAATTTAACATAAAACATACAACATGTCTTGGTATTTGTTTATAACAGCCCTCAAGGACAACGAACTGTTACTCGATTGCAGTTCATGCAATGCAAATACACATTCCTTCAAGTCATTTGCCTTGTACCCAGTACTTTCCTCTAGTTTTTTATTATGAAATAATTTCACAGAGAAACATAACTTAGTTATCTAAAATTTCACAACTCATTTACCCGAAAAACCTTGGGAAATCTCATCAGATATGTATAAAAGAGAAAAATTACCCAAGTAAGCATATTGATGGGACAACAGTGAATCTTGCCAAATAAATAGCTGAGGCAGCAATAACAAACGGCAAAAACTTGACAAAGCCATGATCAATAAGACTCAACTCAGCTAAGTAACCATGAATCTCATTTTCAAATATGACCTCTACAGAATTGGTAAAAGAATTATTAAAGCTTCTACTTGTTAGGTAAATTAAGATCAAATTAAGAGATATGAAATTACACAATTCACGAAACATGGAATCCAATTTTAACACAAAAAAAGTATAAGAATCTTTGTATATATGTATCACTATTTTTAGAAGAACCCTTCTGATCCAAAGTTACCTTCTACAAGACTTGAGTAGATGTATAAAATATGAAGGTACACCTGATGAAGTAGCAAGATGAAGGCATAACAAAAAAACTAACACTATGTTGTCACTGGACACGTAGATGCATGCCTCATGATTCTTTATTTAACTTCACAATGCTAATTTCTTATAAAAGAACATGTAAATAAAAAGAAGAGTTCACTTATGCATGAAATTATGAGTTTACAAAACTGACAGGGCAATGACATGTATAAGTGAATTTGACTTCACTTTTAGGAGACCATTATCATGAAATAAGAAAGAAATATAAATAAAAATGAATAATTGCATAGGTACTGACAGTGAATTGGGGCTCACATGTCTCTTTGATTTTCCCTTTTCTTGGTCCCCTTTTTTTTCTTTTATTTTGTGTAGATAAAGCTTTCTTTCATCGTTGTGGATTGGAAGATTTGCCCTGTTCATATTATACTTCACTAGATGGGCCCTGTTGGAGTTACAAATAAATCAATAATAATTAATTGCTGGTTTAAAAAGGCACCACTTGAGTTAAAAAAGCCATAGGAACAAATATATAACAGTGACAATTACAATTGTAATTTCTAGTTAGTGAGGCTATGGTAATATGCATATTACGGATCGACCCATGCTATGGATCCATATCTCTATTTTTAAAGATTGAATAGTTGATCCAAAAAGTTAAGTCTAGTGTTTCTAAAAAATGTAACATTTGGTCTGATTTTTGGGACCCATTCAGGTTCAAGTCAAGTGAAACCAGTGATATCAAATGTATGTTCTGTTAAAATTTGACAATTTTGCACCGATGTCATCACCTACTGTCGACCACCATTCCTCTATCTCAAAGATAGTTAAGTTCATAACTAAATTGGTGCGGGGCATTTCAACAAACACCTTGTATGCACGACAAGATAAAACTATCAACTACTTAATGGACTAACTTTGAATTTAGCATCTAGCAGCAACTGACCAAATGAAACAGACAATTAACAAAAATATGGGGAAAAAATCCCTTATTAAAGATGGTAATTTGCACAACTGACTTTGGTCGTGTTAAGTGTTCTTCCCATTTAGGCATTTCCACAAATACCTTCTGTGCAAATTGGGTGCTCGGTCTTAGAGAGAGAGCGGTGGGTCTCAAGTGTGGGTGCCCGGGCTTAGAGATCGAGACATAGAGAGCGCTGGGGGAGGGTTTGGGGGCTGCGGGTCAGAATCACAATTTGAGAGATGGAGAGGGCAGGTACGGTAGAGGGAGGGTGAGATCGATTGGGGAAGTGCGGTGCGGCTGAGGGCGGGGAGAGAGATTTAGGGAAGGCGGCAGTTGGAGGGAACACCGAAAATTTTGGAGGGACTTAGTATCGCAGATAACAACTAACTCTCTCTCTATCGCAGACACCGTTGGTAGGTGACTTACCTTGCAATTACATGCAATTACTCAGTTTATTGCAAGGTAAGTCACATACAAATTACTCTCTATCGCATTTGCTTAGAACACAGGGGTCTCACCTTCTCTACTCATACAATTATTCAATTCACTTGCTTTACAATAAATCACGTGGGACCCATATTCTCTAATCTTGCAACTACTCAGTGCTCTATTCTTACAAATACTAAGATAGAGGCCACACTCTCTTATCCTTGCAAATACTTCCTACAGGTGTCAATTCTCAAAAATTTTACATAAGCAGGTTCATGTAAAAAAATAGAGAAAAATTATTAAATGGGTAGCCAAAGCCACTATAACAAGTCTGAAATTGTAGCAAGGATAGTTCTTACATGGGTAATAAATGGCCTTTTTAAGGCTTGTTGCAAAGATGAGCTCATGCAACAACCGAAATCTTGCCCATATAGTGGTTAGTCATAAATAAACTAAAGACCCTATGTTATAGTTGATTTAATCTAAATCATTCGATCAATAATGGATGACTGAGATCGATCCTCGACTTCTTCACTATTTTTAACAGCTTGACCCAGCCCATAAAGGTTTGGAAGACAAACTTTGATTCATTAGGTCGACATTTAACTACTGATGACTAGATTGTTACCGGACTTGACCCAGACTTTGAATGGGCTCAGTTCTTTTATCCAGAGCCTAACCAGAAAAGTGTAAAATGGCCCATTAATTATGGGTTGCAAGGGGACAAAACAAAAGATATTAATATATATTCTACTCTAAATCCATTCCAACTTTTGGATACTTTCTCTGGAGTCAAGTCAGTCAACAGTCAATAAGCTATTACAAAATTGCTCTCTGTCGAGTAGCGGCGTGCACATGCTGATGCACTTCTGAGATCTTATTAGGGCCGCTAGATCTACATGTCCGCTATTATCTATCTGGCAAGAGGACCAGTATATTTAGAGAAGGAAATACGTGACACGCCGTGACGTGACGTGACAAACACGCCGTGATTTGGTCACGTGACGTGACGTGATCAAAATAGTGGCAGACGATCACGTCACGCGTAGTCACGCCGTGACTACACGTGACGTGATATGACGTGACATAAATTAGTCACATTGAACTTTTTTCATATTTTAATTTAAATTGTTGAAAATTCAGAAAAAATATATCAAAAAATATAAAAATTATAAAATTTGTAAAATAAGTAAATAATGTTGCAAAAATTAACTAGTAAATAATATTCTAAAAATTATCAAATTTTTTGGATAAAAGATATTTAAGCCCATTTCATTAAGAAACATAGTTTTTACAAACAGCCACAAAAGAAAAGTCTGAATATACTATGAATATACTACAGAAACATAGCCTAATAGTATTAAGATCGGACTGATTTTAAAATTCCAAAACTATTTTAGTGCAAGCCATTCAAGCAATCCGTGACTATGCGTGTTTACGTGATTACACGTGACAGTACGTGATCACGTGATGTGTTTTATAATGTGACGTGACGTGACGTGATCCAGTGACGTGATCCCGTGACGTGACGTGACATGATTAGTTTACGTGACGTGACGTGACGTATAATTTTTGTTAAATACAGTCACGTCACGTGAATAGTCACGTCACGTGAATAGTCACGTCACGCAACACGTGAGTCACGTCACATAATCGACACACGTGACGTGACGTGACTAATCACGCTGTGACAAATTTCCTTCTCTACCAGTATGGAGATGGCTTATCTATTTGAAGTCCTTAATTAATGTTACCCAATATCAGATGGGTCCGTATCTCCCAAAGTAACTCAATTTTTAGATTTTGGATCGTGACCGTCCGAATCGAATCCGTTGCTTGAAATTACCTTGGAATTCAAACCTGTCTCTCGAGATACGTATGCTCTATTTTAGTTAGATGATCACAGATTCAAATCGGATGGTCCCATCCAAAATCCAATTTTTGGGTTAAATCTGAATTCATATCAGATGTGAACTTTCTTGTTCACACTAGAATATAATAATACTTGTTCAAAGAACTCGCCTGGAAAGTATAACATTGAAAGATTCTCTAATCTGTTTTGGCTATTTTTTTCCTTTGGAAGTACGTACATGACTTGGCCTACGGGCTGTTAATGAAGCAAAAAAAAAAAAAGTACGTACATGACTTCTCAGGCAGGAAGCAAACTAGCAACCCTATTATCGTTTGTCTCAATCTGATTTTAATAGCTGGGCAATAACTTAATAAATATATAAAGGGGAGTTCACTGTATCTGTAATAGCTAATGCTGCCAGGAAATAAAATAGGTGGGCTTGTTTTAATTGTCCTCCTGGATTTCGAAATTAGTTGGTTGAAAGTAAGCTTCTGAGAAGGTTCCTTACTTCCTTACTCCTTACTTCTGAGAAGGTTCCGGCTCCTCTAAAGTAAATCAAATTTTGAGTTTAGATCCGGACCGTCATTTCAAAATCTGGAGTAATCTGGTTCAATATTCAATGCACAGATTCTTTTAATATTTTTGTCAAAACAGATTTGATGGTTAGGATCTAGAATCATAATTTGAGTTATTTTAGGTGATAACAGTCAAGGGTTTCAGATCCAGTGAAGTAACCCAAAAAATGGATTTTGGATCGGAACCGTCTGATTAGAATCCGTGACCATTCAATTAAAGAAGAGTGCATGCATTTTGAGAGACAGGTTCAAATCCCAAGGTAATCCTGAGCAATGGATTCGATTCGGACGGTCCCAATTCAAAACCCAAAAATTGAGTTACTTTAGGGGATCCGGACCCACAGTCAAGGTGGTTAACTGGTTTTATAACACTGGCCTTTTCACTGCTTCTTTCGCCATTGATCAATCCTTCACAAAAGGGGGCAACCAAAAAGAAAGAAATTTTGCCTTCCATTCTATCAAAATGCATCAAGAATCACCACACCACAGTAGCCCAACAGGGCGAATCAGCCCATCTCCCGAATCGACACCGTCGCCACCAGGAATTGCAAAGCAGATCAATGAACCCCAACAACCTACACCGATAGGACCTCAAACCAAACAAGAAGCCAACGACTCAGACAACAAGAAGATGTTTCAAGAGATTCAGGGATCTCTTATGGTAGTCGCTGTTCTAGCAGCTGGGGCCACCTACCAGGCCGGTCTGAACCCACCTGGCGGCTTCTGGCAAGCAAACGATGACCAAGGCCACATAGCAGGCACACCAGTGCTCCGAGACACATTTTCACGCCGCTACACGGCATTTTTTTATTGCAACTCTACAGCTTTCATCATGTCCCTTGTCATTATCATTCTTCTCATGAACAGTCGGTTCTACAACATCCCTGGGGTGATTAAAGTGTTGAAGTTCACAATGATTCTGGATTTGTTTGGGTTCATGGGGGCCTATGCGGCCGGGAGCTGCCGCGAGATAACATCATCGATCTATTTGTTTGTACTGATGGGTGGGGTGTTCATCTATATCATCTCGTTCGCAATGATGCGCAATTGCATGAACAGGGTACCGGGTGTACAGCGATGTATGAATTGTATGAAGAATCCGGCCTAGGCAGCTCAGGGGCGGACCCAGGTGTATCCGGGGTGTATCCGGAGGAGGCAGCTGCTTCCTGAATTTTGAGTTTTAGTGGAGATTTATCGGTTCCGATCAACTTTGTCTCTTCTGAAAAAAAATTGTCTCTCTCTGGATGATTAATTTGTAATTCGGGTTAAATTTAGAGTTAAAATTGAAATAAATTTGTTGAATTTTGATTGATAATTATAATTATAAGTCAAATCATTAGAAATTACAAGTCAAAGTATTGGAAAGTATAAGTTAAAATATTATTTTTTATCGAGTACTCAATTGGTTAATGAATTTAAATCCGATTAAGTATTTAAATCCGATTCAATATCTTTTTTGCCTCTGACAAAAATTCTAGATCCGCCTTTGACAGAGCTTGTTTTCTCTTTCTTCATCTATATTCGAATCTTTCATATCTGCTCCCTGGCAGCCCTTAGAAGTGTTGAACCGAAATTTTTATTAATATTCAAAAAAATAATAAATTTCGAATTCTATATCTTGTTGTTCGACAAAATTTCAAAAAAATATCTAAATTGTAATTTTATTTCACAATTTTGAGTAAACTTTCTGCAAATTAAATTCACGGTTTTAGTTCTCCAAAACCACAGAACAAATCCACAGTTTTAAAAAACCAAAAAAAAAATTACGGTTTTAGACTAAAACCGTAAATTTAGTCTTTACATAAATTCACGGTTTTTAGGTTCTAGGCTTTACCGCAAATTTAATTCACGGCTAAAATTTTTTCCAAACAAAATGTTTTCTATTCAGTGGGAAATGGCTCAGGTTAACTTACCGCAATCAATTATTATTTTTTTAAAAATAGAAGTACTGCAATATTTTTTGTATTTATCTAGAAGTGACTTTTAAACAGGAATCAATAACTCTAATTCAAAATATTTTTATTTATTTTTTAATAACATACAAACGACTTTTAAACAGGAATCAATAGTTCTAATTCAAAATATTTTTATTTATTTTTTAATAACATACAAAGAAATATTTTAATTTTTCTTACAGTCGCAAAAAATCCAGCCTGAAAAATGTTGATCCGGGTTATTTACCTATTTTCAAAAAAAAAAATTCTAATATTTCAATACAAAAAATAAATAAATTATAATATTTTATATTTAATAAAAAAATAGAAAAACCTAAAACCGTGAATTAAATTCACGTTCATGAAAAAAAATCTATTTTGAGATCTAAATCGCAAGTTTAATTTCCGGTTTTACGAAACCATGAATTTGTTCTATGGTTTTGAGAGAACTAAAACCGTAAATTAAATTTTTGTGATTTTGGGGCCTAAAACTGTGAAATAAAATTGCGGTTTGGGTATTTTTCAAAATCTTATCAAATAGGATGTAGAATTCAAAATTTATTATTATTTTTTTGGATATTAATAAAAATTTCGGGAAGTTGAATCCTTTTTTTATTATGTATTGATTACATTTCTTGCTTCTGATCAAATTGAATGCTCTAAAATAGGAATTCTGGCACTGTGACACAGTTGATACAAAAATAATTCTAGTATAATTTAGGGATAGTTAATTATTGTACAATTTAAATAATATATCAAAATTTATTGATAATATAAAATATTTTATTATTTGAATAATTTATTAAATTCAAAATTAATTGTTAGTGTTGGAAAGAAATAATTTAAATATAATACAGATATTATTTAAAAATATCTAATTATTGTAGTTAGTTTTTTTTTATCTATGTCGCTTTAGCTCTGCTTCTACGGTTAGTTTCCAGCAAAAGCTCCATGATGACTGAACAGGGTACCTTGTAGCCGCCGAAATTTTTAAATATAGCACAGATCCAAAAAAAAATATACCAAAACGGTACTTTTTGGCCGGAATTTCAAATTTAGTACGACCGCAGATCAGCTGAGCGGCCCCTGAAATGGGGCCGCATATCAGTTGAGCGGTCTCCTTTTTTTTTTTTAATTACGAAATATGTTTTTTTGGTGATTGTGTTATAAAAATAATTGTATTTATGTTTTCGTTTGTAATGTTGTTTAAATCTATGTATTTTGTCGCAAGTTATTTTAGAAATGTCGTTCGTTTGAAATATTTTATATATGTCGTGTGGTTCAAATATTTTTTTTGCACGAGGAGATAGTGATATAATGAACAAAATAAATAAATAACCAAAACAAATAACAAACTAACAAAAAAAATAAGAGACATAATATAACAAATAAGTCCAGTATCTGACATAGTCTACGAATATAATTAAAACTAAATAAACATCCAGTCCATTGGTACGGCTCTCAGCCTGCAAATTGTGAAATAGTAGACTGTTAAATATGATTGTTTAAATATTTTTCTTAAAAGTTGCAATTGATTAGTAAAAAAAATTAACTACCTCGTGCATCTCGAGCAGCTCTGTTCTGTCTTTCAATTGTATCTCGGCTGGCTTGGTGTCCTCTTCTCCTATGATGTAGTACGTCCATCCACATCGGAATCCTGTTGTGTTTTCTTCTGCCCAAAGCAATATTTTTATCTTCTGAAACAAGTACAGGGCCCTCGTTTGTAGGCCATTCCGACTGATTTTCATAGACATGCCATTCAGCATTCCATGTGTTGATCAGTGTCCGGATGTGGTAGTAGTGACTAACAAAGCAGCCAGGGTCGATGCCTCGGAGACGGCACACAGACAGAACATGAGAACATGGTATTTTGTCCAATTGAGATTTTTGGCATGTGCATTCCACCGTGTGATCATCCCTGATGAGAACCGTGTATTTGAAATTAGCCTTGGTAAACCGGCCAAAATCGTCAGGTATGTAAGAGTGAACTCTCTCTTGTGTAGAGGTTACCTCAACTCGTTGTTGTGGCCAAACCCCCCAAGCGTCTTCATAGTATTGGACCTCTCGAACCGGTGGTTAATAAGCTAAGAAAAATTAAAAAATAATGAAGAAGTCAGATCTTTTTAACAAAGTTACTAAAAAATTATGAAGAAAAAAACTATAAATAAAAGTACCTCATGCACACGACACGAGAACTGTTGACCATGATTGGCTTCATTTAGCGCTTTGGCCCTCCTTTGCGCAAACCATGCGAGACATTTGTAAAATGTGTCTTCAATTATTGCTGCCACCGGTAACCTACGAGATGACCTGAAAACATTATTTAGCAACTCGGAACCGTTTGTAGTCATAATTCCCCAACGGTAACCGCCGTCCAGCGCTTGGAATATCTTTCATGGTTTCGGACACTCGTTCTCATCTTGATACAAATACTTATCCACACTGTCCAGCCAGTTGAGAGCGCGGTCACATACGTCCCCAATTGCTTGCATTCTTGCTCGTATCTT
>JAJGRX010000573.1:0-18737 GCA_025461125.1 Carex kokanica
AGTCAGCTTCTTGAACGAATTTCAGAGATTGAGCTTGAGCTCAGTGATAATGGTGAAAAGAGATGAGAAAGAGAAACAGGTAAAATTGTTATTTCATTTCATAATCCGAATGGTTACAACTATAGCCTATTTATAGGCAATGCAATATACTGAAAATTACAATTTTCTATGTAGCAGATTCGTCAAACAAACGACGAGCTGCCACCTAAGCGCCACGTTGGAGCTTTACTGCTTATTTGGCTAACGATCTAACTAACCTCACTGTAGCCTGATCCCGAGGACCCAATCTCCAGTATTATTAATCCTAACGGCTCTCTTCCTTTAAACTAAGCGTGGAGCCCAACTGTCAGCATCTGTTTCTTTTAACGACTGCTGCCCAGTTCGCTGACCTTCATGACCGTCACCTCTCCCTCTTCTTCCAATTCTTTGACTTGGTCAAAATCAACCCAAATCACCCCCAAATTAGCTCCGATATCTGACAGACACCCTGTACAGAAACTGGTACAACTGGGTCATGACAACAAGGAATAAGCGCTGCTGTGTTGTGGCTTTAGTTCAAAGAGTTAATTGATTTTTTCGTGGATACATATTTTTCCCCCTGCTACTCTTGTGTTGCTTTTGACAGATTCACAACCATTTTTTTATTTTTATATATGGATGTTCTTTAATATAGTGCACCATAAATCTAAGAATAGTTTGAATTTGAATTAATTGATTTGTATTCCGTTACTCTTGTGTTGCTTTTGATGAATTCACAACCAATATTTTATTTTTTATATATGGATGTTGTTTAAAATAGTGGAGTAGAACTAGGGTGTTCGCTCACCAAGCTCATTTGTGAGCTTAATTTAAAAATCTATTGAATTGGCTTCGAACGATGTATATAAAACATTGAAACCGATCTACTTCACGAGTGATGCGTTTACATGTCAAATTTATAATTTTTTAAACTAATTTAGTATAAACTATAAAGTCAAGCGGTCAAAAAAAGATGATTTATAAGTTAATTTTAATGTATTCATTTTTCATTATTTTTTTACCGCTTGATTTTATATTAAATTAGTTTGAAAATTTATAAATTTGACATGTAAACTCATCACTCGTGAAGTAGATTAGTTTCAACAGTTTGGATGCGTCGCTTGAACCAATCCGATGAATTTTTGAGTTAAGCTCACACAGGAACTTGATGAGCTCAAGAACACCCTAGTTCTACTCAAAATAGTGCACCATAGATCGAAGAATAGTTTAAAATATATGAATTAACTGAATTGTATTGAAAAAGACTTTAGGCCTTCAAATTTGGTTATTTTGGGCCGGGCTTGCTACTGGGCTCCAAATCTAGTTACTTTGGGCTTTCAAGCGTACCAATATAAATGCTTTGAAATAATTGATATTTCAAGATAATTAATTATGTACCTGATATTACCTAGGCTAGCAAGTTGGGGTGTTAATCGGTTTTAAACCGAACCGACAGAGTTCAGTTTAAACGATTTGATTTCCCAATTAAATGGATCGGTTAGGTTCATTTTTTAAAACCGGTTCAATCAAACCGACCGAAACTTTTAAACTTATTCCCCGTTAAAACCAAACATTTTTAAAAATTTCTAAAATTACGACATAATGTATATTTCTTGTTCGGTTTACAACCAGTTAAACCGAAGCAAATAAATAAAAATTTAATCCATCTTTATAAAAATTCAACAAATTAACAAAAAAATATTTCTTTTTATGATTAATATCGTATTTCGGTTCAACCGAACATACCAAAAATTACTTTGGTTTGTTCAATTCATTTTTTTTTAGTTGTTCAGTTCAGTTCGGTTTCATTTTTTAAAACCGAATAAAACTTTGGTTTGCCTATTTTATTTCAGTTTGAACCAAACTGTACCCATGAACACACTACTAGCAAGTATAGTACCAAGATTCGCGAATAATTCATAAAAAAATATTCGAATTTGAGCCGTTAGCGAATCAATCCGTGTATTATTCGGTATATACCTGAATTTTACGAATTATACATGAATTATATCCTGGGCCAAAAAAACTTCCTAGTATATATTTTTTTATCTATCTAGTGGGACTAAGATCTTCGTTCCGAACTCAATGTATCAAATTATTTTCAAACTATATCAGAATTATTCTTGAATCACGAATTTTTTACTTTGCTGAACCTTTTCTAAATCATTAAGTTGTCACTGTGCTAACATGCACATAAACTAAGACACCTGAGACCAAGATAGTACGGATGCATTAACTTATTTTCCAAATAAGGCATGCACGTGACTTTTCAAATGCAGCGAGGCATTATGCATTTAGAAACCGGTTTCTCATAAAATATGAACTCTTTTCTCTACCTTTTTTTTTTTTTTTATCTCTTGTAAATTGGCACATCTTTGTATATATCAATGAAAACTGGAGAGTGGAGACCCGACCTCCATATTTCTTTCCAATAAAAAAAAGAGAGAGGTGGTGTGCCCCTTTTTAGAACCTTTATACACAATTGAGTGTTGACACATTTTTTTGACAAGCTCCCTGCATCTCTTTTTAAGATTGGCCCCCATGATTATTCAAATTTGTGCCATTAATCACGCAAAAAATGAGGAGTCAATGTGGGCCCAAAGTGAGCGCACATTACTCCGACGAATCGACCCAATTGCACTCATTGCCATTTGACAAATTATTGCAGCACCATTCACAATTATTCTGTCAATAGCTTAATGATCCATTAATATGGATGATTAAATTGTTAATGTTGGATAAGTTATTCAAAACTTAGCTTATTAAAACTAAAACATCAAGTTAGAGGAAAACAATGATTAACAATTAAATTAACAACTCAATTTGTTAAATGGACTTGAATAAATAGAGAGGGCAAATGTGTATCGTTTCTATATATAGACGGGAAAATCTGAGCGAATCAAACTGTTTTACAATGTGATCAAAAATTAGTAAATTTATTTCAGTGTTTTTTATTTCCTATTATAATGAAGATATGTTTTTTTTATCTAAAATTCAGATCTAGTGAGGTATCGTAGGGTGTAAAGTGAGATCCTAACCGTCATTTTAATTTGAGACAAATCTTAAAAGAACCCCATAAATCTAAGACATACCAAAATAAAATTTGATTTGTCTGGGATTCACTCTGACGAAAACCAAAGAAACTGACTTGGACTTAGATCCAGACTCGTACTCGGTACGGGTTAAATGTCTTCAATCTTCTTGAATAGCTAGGCACAAGTCCCAAGAAGGGATTCCACGCGTCCCACTAGTTCATCATTTCCTATGACAATTAATTACAACATTAAATTATGTTATATTTTCTATAAAATTTTATTATGTTATTATTTTTTATGTTTGATTATTTAGATTTCCTAAGTTATTTTAATTATGATAGAGTTTCCAAAAGTTATTAGAACTTCTAAGTTCATTATGAGTTGTTAGTTCTTAAGTTGGACTTTTAGTTTTTCTAAGTTATTTATTATGTGATTGATGTATTATAAGAAGAGATGGCATGTCATTTTTTTCTTGAGACTAAGCTTTTGATAATATATGATATGTTTCTTATTTTCTCTCTTGTGATTTCTTTTTTTTGTTTTGATTCTCTTCTTAAATTATTCAATATCTCATTAAATCAAACAAAACCTGTACACGCAGAGTAGAGTTTGAGTCGTATTATCATCACACTCTATCATGTGCGGTACCACAAAGGCATACACTCTCTTACTCTTGAGAAAATTTTATGAGTTATTTTATTTCTCAATACTGTTTGTTCAGGATTTGGCCTTTGAAATTCTTCAGCTTGAATTGTTGAAAAAATTATATACGCAGTAGGGGTACTTAATTTCCTATCATCAAAATCTGTGTTATTTTTTTAATTGCAAACTAAGAAACGCTTAATTTGAACCATATTAATTGTCATGTAACGCTTTGTAATAATTGTTTCTTATTATCAGCATAGAGATTTAATGTGTTATGTTTCTGTCATATCAATAAATGTGACCGTGTACTGTATAGCAATGCTCTTATTTATTCATTAATTATTACATTATTTGTTTTGGAGAATGATGTAATGCCATGTGGGATAGGAATTAGTGTGTGGCGTGCATGACACAACCCATGTTCTTCCCTGTTTATTCCACATGGGAGAGAAAAACATAGAATGTGACTTCATTTGTGATTCTCTTTTCTTTTTCTTTTTTGTTAATAAGACAAATTCTCTTTTCTTTTTCTTTTTTGTTAATAAGACAAATATACATTCATGATTGTTTATTATTGTATTAATAATTTTATTGAAAAAATATCAATTTTTTCCCAATACTCATTGAGCAATTTCATACTTGTAAAAATGTTTAGTATTCTAAATTGAGCGAGGCAACAGTACTATGTAAACCGTATTTTGGTCTGTACAGTGGATGTATTATTAATCTTAAAAGTCCAAATGATCGATTGATTGGTATGCGGCCGATTAATTGAAATTTTACATATAATTTTGTGTTTTCATTAAAGTTATGTGCATATACTTATAATTATTAAAAATAATTAATTTAACTCATCAAACTTATCAAATAAACTTATTTTAATTTAGTTTCATTGTTAATTAATAAAGTTTTATGAAATTGATATTTAGAAAAATTTATATAACACCAGGCAAAGTATAATACATATAACGGATAAATGCAGAAAAATAATAATATAATTGACTAACTAATTGGTCGTATAAATAAAAACGGACGATCCGTAACGGTTTGGTCACCGCCAACGACTAATCAGCTGATAACAACAACAACAATAATTCTAGTACTAATTAATAATGATAATAATGTTAAGGAAAAGTGAAAAGGTGATGACAAAGGGCCAGAGCTGAGGGTGATGCATGCATGGCAATGGCATGCTTATCAAGTCCCACACATATGATATGACTTTGACATGGTATTGGTGTATCATTTCATCATGGGTCATGTGGCGTACGTCGTGGAGTCACATGTGAGATAGCCTCAATCATGACTTTGTCTAATTGGCTACTGGATAGGTGGGGTCCATTTTTAATTTCATAGGCACCCTCTTCATTATTTGGAACTTATTCTTCCTCAAATCTCCAAATTATATATATATATATATATAATATATATATATATATATATATATATATTTTATGGTGCGTTGTTAATGTTTGTTTATGTATTTAATCAATTTATGCCACATTTATATTTCTAAAATCACGAAAACTAACTAACTAATTCTCTACAAAGAAGGATTTTATGCAAAATAATAAGAATTTGGGGTAGAATTAAAGGGTGTAGGTGCTCTTAATTTAATACTATACTAAAGGGAAATACAAATAAGGCTTTGGAAAATCAAAGTTTTAATCAGATATATAAAATGTATTGTTTACTTCTATAAGTGATTGAACCAAACAAGGGAGTCTTGACATCAGTTTGGGCCTTGGGCTCTCCCAGCGAGCTTCAACATAACAAATGCACTGCAATCTGCAATCTGCAAGGGAACAAAAATTAAGTGCTGCAAGTGACTGAATCAAGCAAGGCCTTCATTTTTGTTTGAGCCATGGGCTGTGCCAGCTGAGAACATATGCAATATCACAAATCATACAAACAACTCACCTATCTACACTTCAAGTACCCATCTAAATAATCAATAGAACATTAAAGAAAAACATACAGTTTTTATTACAAATAATCAGTAGCTTGAAATGAAGTTGTCAAACATATATAATATTGTTAGCTTCATAAAACTAATACCTGTCATTTATATTTCTCTTTGATGTATTTGGGGAAATAACGCTGAAATAAATAAATTGGGTCTAACATTATTTACATGGGTGGTTTCTCAGTGGGAAATTATATCTGCGTCTAAAATAGAGAACAAAATCAATTAAAAATCAATTAAAAATCAATTGAGGCCACATTATATTTCTAATAATATATCACCAAAATTAACTAATTCTCCACAAAGAAGGATTTTGATGCAGGTGTTTTTAGTTTAATACTATACTGAAGGGAAATACAAATCCTAAATCAGATAACATGTATTGTTTACTTCTATAAGTGATTGAACCAAGCAAGGCAGTCTTCACTTTAGTTTGGGCCTTGGGCTCTGCCAGCGAGCTTCAACATAACAAATGCCCTGTTCAAAATATGAGACATCAATATCACCAAACTCTATATCTTTTTATTTCGTTTGGGCCTTGGGCCTTGGGCTTTCGGAAAATCTAATTCTAAATCAGATAACATGTATTTTTACACAATATGTTGACTTTTATGAGGGGTTAAAAAAATAACCATTACAACATTTACATGATAATTGGAAAGAACAGAGTACATTATGATAATTACTAATTTTAAAATGATCAAGTAGCCATCCAAAAATCAATAGCACATTATAGAAACGCATACAGTTTTCTATTACAAATAATCAATAGCTTGAAATGAAGTTTTTAAACATAATACAGTCAGGCACTTAGACTCATAACACTGATACCTCTTCCTTTATATTTCTGAATTTTTACAATTTAATCATGTAAATCAGATTGGGAAATAAAGTGATTCCTATGACCACCGCTTCCTTTAAATTTTTTACAATTTTTTACAATTTTTTTGAAGAGTTTGGAAAATAATTTCCAGATTTATTTCCCCAATATATATAATTTTTTGAAATAAAGTGATTCCTATGACCACCGCTTCCACTACCAATAATAAAGTGATCACTGTGTCACTTTATTTTTTTTAAATATTAAAGAGATCACTAACATTAGTCACCTTTGGCCCACGCATGATATTTTGTCGGCACCTCACATGATATATTCCTTACCCATATCTTTTAGAATGATACGCAACTCTACAATAAACTATTACTTGAATTAATTTTCTAATTAATTAAAATTGAATTGAGAATTAAATCTATAGATAAATAACAGTTATATGTCGAAAAATAGAAATACAAAATTATTTATCCCGTCTCTTATCCATTTTATACATATATCTGTCTTATAAAAATAATATAAAATGCATATCTTTATTGGAGTCGACTCCCAGTCTTCTCCGAGTCTCCCACTCACTCACCCAATAATTAGTTTTTCTACCTTCTCTCTTTGCATCGTTTCATATCAACACAACAAAAGAAAAGAGAACAGACTTAGCAATTTTAGATCGATGGGTCTAGGCGGAGTCATTTCCAACCTTCTCTCTTTGGGCGCCAAACTGCTGCCTGCTGTCGTCGCATCTGCGCAAGCTCCGTCTTCTTCCTCCAATCCTGCAGTAGATCAAAACCACCAAATTGAGGCTGAGTTGAAGAAATTGATGAGGATGTTGGAGCGGATCAAGGTCACGCTGTACGATGCAGAGCAGAGGGAGATCACAGACTCAGTCAGTCAAGCTCTGGTTGAAGGAGCTCAAGGGTGTTGCGTACGATGCAGAGGATGTACTGGGTGAGTACCACTATGAAGTCTTACGAGCACAAGTTGAGGCAAGAGATGCTTCTCCACCAGATTCTCGTAAAAGGAAGCTAATTCAGGTAACTAATTTAATTTTATTTCTTTGACCAAAGAGTATATATCTGTATAAGTGATAGGTTTTGTGTTCATGAGTAAGGGTCACTAACATAAACGTCTTATTAGTGTTTAGATTAAATGGAATTGCTAATGAAGTTCACCGAAAAAAAAAAAAGTAATTTCAGATTCCCTTGTTGATGTGTAAATGCCGAGCCTGTATCTGTCAACCTGGTCAAGCTCATTGTTAGCAGCATAAATTCCACTGACTGCCAAGAAGTTGTAAGCTCTTAGAACTATAACAAGAAGGAGGATGTGCAAGTACAAGGTATAGCCGGACATATGAACGTGCCATAGGAAATATGATAAGTCCATATAAAACACATTGCAAAACACAAAAAATTTAGCACAGACCAGTACTATATAACTAGTATTAACGGGATCGAAAAGAGAGAGGCTGTGCTTCAAATAGGATTGTTTGTGTACATAACATTATAGTAGGTCTTACACTCTCAAGGTAATTATAACTTTCCAGGTTCCATGCGGCATGCTGGATCAAATTCAGCAAATAAGGAGCAGAATTTGATGAGATTGCGAATGATCGGATAGCACTTCAATTGTCAGAGGGAGATGGACCCAAACGTTGCAACAACGAATTGCAAATAGCTCCAACTAGCCACTTCGTAGTTGAGTCGAATATCTTTGGTCGAGAGAGGGAAAAGGAGAGACTAATTGATTTGTTGTCCTCAGAACGTGATATTGTTTCGGTGGTGACAATTGTGGGCATGGGGGGCATTGGCAAAACAACCCTTGCACAACTTGCCTATAATGATCAAAGAATCAAACAAAGGTTTGATAAATATGGGTGGATATGTGTATCAGAGGATTTTAATGTTGAAAGGCTCACCAGGGAATCAGTGGAGTCTATTACAAAAAAAGGTGTGATCTTACAAATTTGAGTGCTTTGCAAGAGAAAATTTGTGAGGAGATAAGTGGGAAAAGGGTACTTTTGGTCCTTGATGATGTCTGGAATGAGAAGAAGAGTCTGTGGGACTCATTTCAGGCTCCTTTTATGTCAGCTGCATTTGCCAAAATCCTAGTTACTACAAGGAATGATCCAGTCGCACGAATCATGCAAACAGAGCCAACATTCAACCTTGGCCATTTGTCAGCTGAACAGTGTTGGCGATTGTTCGAACATTATGCATTTGGGGGAGTAGAACAAAATAATGACCCGAAGTTGGTAGAAATTGGGAAGCATGTCATGAACAAGTGTGGAATGTTGCCCTTGGCTGTGAAGTCAATTGCTAGCCTTTTGAGGCATGAGGCGGAAGAAAAGAGTTGGACATATATTTTAGAAAGTGAGCTATGGGAGTCTGTAGATGTTCACAATGAGATATTTCCACCTCTTCAAATAAGCTATGCACGTCTTCCCACATACCTAAAGTCTTGTTTTCTATATTGTTCCATGTTTCCTAAAGATTACAGATACGATGTTGATGATTTGGTGAAATTATGGATATCCCAGGGTTTTATTGAGCCTAAGGGAAACAAGACTGCAGAACAAATTGGTTTTGAATATGCTGAGCAATTGTGCCAGAGGTCCTTGTTAGAAAGAGAAGGCAGACATGAGTTGAATGTGTTTAAGTTGCATGATATAGTTCATGATTTAGCACGACTTAATTCGGAAAATGGTTGCTATTCAATTGAGGTTGGTAAGCTCCCAATTTTTCCTAATATACTGTACCATATGTATATAGATGATTATGTGAATCTAAGAGATCCTATTCCCTCTGACAAGTTCACTACTCTGCGCACACTCTTTACAGGCTTCATTGTCGAAAACTTCTTCAATACTTTTGAATTTTCAATGGCACCAAAATTAAGAGCTCTAAATATATGGGATTCCGATGAATTAGAATCTCTTTCCTCCATTGGTAATTTGAAACATCTTCGTTATCTTTCACTTAAAGATATGTTCCTTGAAATGCTACCTGAATGCATATGCTCCCTTTACAGCTTGCAACTTCTATCTCTTAAGGTTTGTAATCTCAAAGAGTTGCCAACAAAAATAGGAAATCTAATTAGCCTAGAAGAGCTGATAATTGATGATTGTTCAGAACTCGAGGTGTTGCCTGAGTCCCTTTGTCTATTAAAGGCCTTGAGGAATCTCAATCTTTTTTATTGCTCGCAACTCAAAGAGCTTCCTAGTGATATGGGGAGCCTAACAAATCTTCAAACTCTGAAAATAAGGGGGTACTAGTGTGAGTTATTTACCACCTAGCTTGAGCAAATTTGTAGGAATTCAAGCACTGAAGGTGGAGCTCAGATGCCAGACAATAGGATGGTTAAAGGGTTTTCCTGATTTAGGAGGTACTCTTAGTCTGTATGGATTGAAAAATATTTCCAATTTAGTGGATGTCCAATGTGCTAACCTTGTGAGTATGTGTAACTTGGAGCACTTGATACTAAACTGGGATGAGGATGATAATCCGGATATAGATGATAGAGATGGCAGTGTACTTATGTTGCTCATAAAAAAAGGTCAGAACATATTTCTTGAAGATCAAAAATGTTTTTCGGTGATGGATAGTCTCCAGCCTCACCCTAATCTTAGCAAGCTAGAAATATTGGGTTACAGTGGGATAACATTTCCAGAATGGATTGGGAGCCTATGCAAACTAAAGTATTTGAATATTACCGATTGTAATGGTTTGCAATTCTTAAAAGCAGAGTCGCTGCCATTAGAACTTAAAGAGATGGAAATTTCTCTGTGCCATCAGCTAGTATCTATGCCTGGAATACAAAAGCTGAAATCCTTGGTCAAACTTACCATCGATACTTGTGAGAACCTGTGCTCGTTTATGGAACCTTCTCTTGAATTGACAATGAGAGCAGGGGTGGGTTCATATGGGACCTCACTGTTGGGGTTGACAAACCTTGTTTCACTCAAAAGTTTGAAGATTTTCAACTGTTGCGAATTGCAAGTATTGGTAGATGAGCTTCTTCCTGTAGAACCTTGCAACATTGAAGTTTTTGAATGCCCTGGGTTAAGGGAGTGGTGCTTGCAACATGGAATAAACTATAAGAGGTACTTCCTAATTCCTGTTATTCTATAATATTGTTGCTATATTATTGAAGAGAGTGCCATTATCTAGTTCTAAGCTTTATTTTTTTAAATACAAAATTAAAATTACATTATATTTCTTTCCTCTTTTTTCTTTCCAAGCATATACCATTCAACTCAAGAATTATATTTTTTTCAAACGTGATTCAAATCTGGAGTGGAACTGAATAGTGCCCCAGGACTGAGTTTTTGGTAGCAAGTAGCAAGTCAAAGGCAGTTGAATGGTAGAGTAGGGATTATAAATTTATTACATGAGTAATAGTTGTTAGAATAGAATAAATAATTGGTCCCTCTAGCAAAGCTGACTTGCACATAGGTCCTCGCTGACGAATCCAACTTAATTTTTTTTTTTTAAGGTTAGTGGTTTTTATGCCAACTAACAAATCAATTGGTAAAAACCGTATTTATAACGAGTCAAGTGACTCTAATTCCTAAATCTACCCCTTTATTCTCACAAAATTCTCTAAATTACTCTAATCATTATCACCCTCTAAATTCCTAGATTTACTCTTCTAATCCTACTTATATATACTCATATTCACCCAATACCTTAATCCTCATCTCGCTCACGACCAGATACGTTATTTTGACTGCCGCCGATTTTCGACGACCAGATCTATTTACCGTCGTGCTCCAATTGAGATGAGGACTCTACTCTCCGAGCTCCGACGATACCGTGCTCTCGGCTCGGTTCGGCTCCCTTCCGTCTCACTCATTCTCCTCTCCACTCAAGGAGGTTGAGACGAGAGAGGGCAGGATATCATTGTGTCGGAGGTGAAAACTTGAAGAGGAGAAGTGTGGAATGAGAGGTGGCTAAGTAGATCTAGGGTTTGAGAATTTTTTTTTCTCCTTTGAATCCAACTTAATTTTAATGTTCAGTAGTTGAGGTAACTAATCAATGCTCCATAAAATTAGGTTATAAATTAGGAAATCGTCCTTTTTGCTCACTGCTAGGCTGAAAGATTCAACATAATGACCTTTTTGCTCGGCTCTAAATAATAGCCTTGGAATTATAAATCAACAAGAAACATAAACAGAGAAAAAAAGTAGGAAATCGTCCAATGCAAAACCTCAACTAGATGCAAAGAGGGGCTTGCGTTTGTCTCTTGAATTTTTGACTTGGATATGAAATTGAGTTCGACTACAGATTTTGCCCATTCAATATATTTAAGGATCATTAAGTGCGTTTCTTTTAGGTGGAGAAGAAGCTCATGATCTGGAAGCAGTGGACATGGTGACATTATACAATTCTGAACGATCTTTTTCTATTCATTCAAATAAAAATGAGAAAACAACCTGTTAAACTTTTTAAGTATGCTCAAGAGAATTTTTAACTTGTTTTGAACCTACGATCTCGACCTCTTACATAGTGCTATTAATTGAACAGGGGCATGTGGAGGAGTTAGACGATTCTTTGGATGAGCTACGAACTACTGTCCATTTGAGCAGCCTCTACGTGCCCTCATTTGGTTCCACCCTAACAGCACAATAATTTCACCCTCCTCCATCTGCTCTTTCGCAAGGCTTGAGCCCCAGCTCCTGTAAGGTAAACTTGTATCTCATTTTTCTTTAACTGAAAGTCTGAAAGTGAAATCTCTGGTCTCTGAAAGAACTTTGTCGAATGTAAACATTTGCTTTGAGAAGGACCAAATATGTCTCTATTGTGCATAACCTCACCTCTAGTCAATGTAAGGTTTTATATTTCAGGTATCTTGTGTCTTATTACGTTTTCACTTTTAATTGAACTTGGAAAAATCATTGGGTGTGATGTGTGTTACCAGAATTAGCCTCTTGTTGCTTGTCTTTTTGCAACCTTTAATTCATGTTATTTGTTTTATCTAGATGTACCAGTTTGAAAGATTGATTAGATTCATGTTGCTCTGTTAGGCACAGTTTTAGTTTGACCTTAGACTATAGTGTGAACTGATTGAGAATTCCATTTTCTTGATATAATAGAAGTTTGTCATTAATATATTCTGGTAAATGTAGGCGAGTGATGTGCTACTCGTTCGTAGAGCTTGTGCAGACAGGCACTTGCTGTCTGAAATTGGAATACCCTACCCTGTTGGACTGTATGGCTAATAAATTCCTTTTTATTTATTTTTATTTCCAAAAGCAGCTTTTATTGTTTTAACAATACTTAAAGGTTGGTTCAGTACATGATATGTTGTTCATACTAGATACTAGGGAATATTCATTGCTTCAAAACATAGAAACTGAAATTGACAAAATGGAGGCTCAAAGTTTGAATTATAAGTTTATAACATTGCTGATTGGTATTAGAGGTATATTTAAATAAAGGAATAATTTTTTTAATTTTTGAAGTTGGAATTAAAGGGATTTTGCTTTCAGAAATGAGAATCAGTGGTCATGAGAAATTAATTATGTAAGAATTTATTTAATTTCAAATAAAATATCCGCGGGTAGTCAAAATATCAAATGATATATTACATTTTCATTTATGTCCACATATCTATGTGCATTTTGTACATCTTATCTGATTTTTGGCAAATCTCAATCAATTTCAGGATGACTTTCTGCTTGGCATTTATCGAAAGCCTGTACAACTGGGTCATTGTCCTGTTGACAAGGAAGAATGCAGCTATGTTGAGCTAGGCTTTAGCCGAATTTACTAATATTAGCATTTAAAAAAATCAAAATTCAAAGGTAACCGGCCTTTTGGAAAATCTCGAAACATAGCATACACACAAACTTGATCTGCGTGTCTGTCTGGGCAGAAACGCAGACTAGATCTGCATGCCACAAGAGAGATGCACAGACCTAGTCTGCATGTCTGACTTGGCGGTATGCGTGTCTCTAGTTTTTTTTTGTTTAATAGATTGAATTTTTGATGGAATTCATCCCAATCATTGTTTTTACACACAAATTTGTAGTTGGCTTATACATACAATAATGTATTTTACAATATTGATTGCATAACATGCAATATTTTGATAGAATTAATCAAATAAGTAATCTTTACAATAAATCATATTGGATGGTACCATTTTCGAAAATTTATTAGATTCATGTTGCTATGTCAGGCACATATTAAGTTTGGCTTAGACTACTGTGAACTTACAAAACTGGAGGCTCCCCTTTTACCTACAGGAGAACTGATTCACCCATATATTTCCTCTAGGAAGCAAGGGTAATAAAATATAAGTAATAATTGAAAATTCCATTTTCTTGATCTAATAAAAATTTGTCATATTGTGTCTTTAATGATTGGTTGTATGCTGGTAAATGTAGGCAAGTGATGTGCTACTGCATGTAGAGCTTCTACAGAAAGATGACTTGCCATATTGGAAGAGCCTTACAGGTTGTGTTAACAGTCCTTACAGGTTGGTTCAACATCATGTGTTGTAAATACTGCCATTAGAACTTGAAAAGTGGGAAATTTATGAATGCGATCAGCTAGTATCTATGCCTGGAACTGGAATACAAATAGCTGAAATCCTTGGTCAAACTTTCCATCGATTATTGTGTTAACTGCCATTAGAACTGGTACAACTGGTACCAATTTCAGGTTGGCAATTATCGTGTTAACTGTTACAACTTCGGAAGAACTGGTACAACTGTTAACTTTCCATCTATTATTGTGTTAACTTCCATTAAATCAATTTCAGGTTGTCAATTATCGTCACTGTCAGATCCTTGACCTGACGATGCTATTTGAAATCGCTATTGAGCCGGAAAGTCAGCTTCTTGAACGAATTTCAGAGATTGAGCTTGATCTCAGTGATAATGGTGAAAAGAGATGAGAAAGAGAAACAGGTAATTAAAATTATTATTTCATTTCATAATCCGAATGGTTACAACTATAGCTTATTTATAGGCGATGCAATATACTGAAAATTACAATTTTCTATGAAGCAGATTCGTCAAACAAACGACAAGCTTCCACCTAAGGGCCACGGTGGAGCTTTGCTGCTTATTCGGCTAACGATCTAACTAACCTCACTGTAGCCTGATCCCGGGGACCCAATCTCCAGTATTATTAATCCTAACGGCTCTCTTCCTTTAAACTAAGCGTGGAGCCCAACTGTCAGCATCTTTTTTGTTTTAAAGACTGCTGCCGGTTCGCTGACCTTCATGACCGTTACCTCTCCCTCTTCTTCCAATTCTTTGACTGGGTCAAAATCAACCCAAATCATCCCCAAATTAGCTCCGATATCTGACAGACACCCTGTACAAAAACTGGTACAACTGGGTCCTGACAATAAGGAATAAACGTTGCTATGTTCCTTATTTTTTCGTGGATACATATTTTTCTTCCCCCTGCTACTCTTGCGTGGCTTTTGACGGATTCACAACCATTTTTTTATTTTTATATACGGATGTTCTATAAAATAGTGCACCATAGATCTAAGAATAGTTTGAATTTGAATTAACTGAATTGTATTCCGTTACTCTTGTGTTGCTTTTGACGAATTCACAACCAATATTTTATTTTTTATATATGGATGTTGTTTAAAATAGTGTAGTAGAACTAGGGTGTTCTTAAGCTCACCAAGCTCCTTTATGAGTTTAATTTAAAAATCTATTGAATTAGCTTCAAACGATGTATCAAACCATTGAAACCGACCTACTTCACGAGTGATGCGTTTACATGTCAAATTTATAATTTTTCGAACTAATTTAGTATAAAATCAGGCGGTCAAAACAAGATGATTGATAAGTCAATTTTAATAAGTTTATTTTTCATTATTTTTGACCGCTTGACTTTATACTAAACTACTTTGAAAAATTATAAATTTGACATGTGAATGCATCACTCGTGAAGTGAAACAGTTTCAACGGTTTGGATGTGTCATTTAAGTCAATCTGATAAGTTTTTGAGTTAAGCTCACAAAGGAGCTTGGTGAGCTTAAGAACACCTTAGTTCACATGTAAACTCATCACTTATGAAGTAGATCGGTTGCAACAGTTTGGATGCGTCGCTTGAACCAATCCGATGGGTTTTTGAGTTAAGCTCACAAAGGAGCTTGGTGAACTTAAGAACACCCTAGTTCTACTCAAAATAGTGACCATAGATCGAAGAATAGTTTAAAGGATATGAATTAACTGAATTGTATTGAAAAAGACTTTAGGCCTTGAAATTTGATTATTTTGGGCCGAGCTTGCTACTGGCCTAATCTAGTTACTTTGGGCTTTCAAGCGTACCAATATAAATGCTTTGAAATAATTGATATTTCAAGATAATTAATTATGTACCTCATATTACCTAGGCTAGCAAGTAGGGGTGTTAATCGGTTTTAAACCGAACCAACATAGTTCAATTTAAATGATTAATTTGATTTTCCAATTAAATGGATTGGTTAGGTTCATTTTTTAAAACCGGTTAAATCAAACCAACCGAAACTTTTAAACTTATTCCCCGTTAAAACCGAACATATATTTAAAAAATTCTAAAATTACAACATAATGTATATTTCTTGGTTCGGTTTAAAACCAGTTAAACCGAAGCAAAAAAAAAAATTAAATCCATCTTTAAAAAAATTCAACAAATTAACAAAAAAAAATTTATTTTTCTGATTAATATCCTATTTCAGTTTATCCGAACATACCAAAAATTACTTTGGTTTGTTCTATTCAATTTTTTTTAGTTGTTCGATTCGGTTCGGTTTCATTTTTGAAAACCGAATAAAACTTTAATTTGCCTATTTTATTTCAGTTTGAACCAAACCGAACCCATGAACACACTACTAGCAAGTATAGTAACAAGATTCGCGAATAATACGCGAAAGATATTCGGATTTGAGCCGTTAGCGAATCAATCCACGTATTATTCGGTATTATACTTGAATTATTTCCGAATTATTCTCGAATTTTTCCAATTATACATGAATTATTCCCTGGGCCGAAAAAACTTCCTAGTATATATTTTTTTTTTACTCTCTTTTGGGCTAAGATCTCCAGTCTGGACTCAATGTATAAATCCAAATTATTCTCAAATTATACCCGAAATATTCCAAATCACTAATTTTTGACTCTGCTAAACCTTTTTTAAATTATTAAGTTGTCACTGTTCTAATCAGCACATTAACTAAGACACCTGACACCACACCAAGATATATAGTACCGATGCATTAACTTATTTCCCAAATAAGGCATGCACGTGACTTTTCAAATGCAGCAAGGCATTATGCATTTAGAAACCGGTTTCTCATAAAATATAAACTCTTTTCTCTACCTTTTTTTTATTTTTTATCTCTTGTAAATCTTCAGCATCTCTTTTGTATCAATCAAATCTGGAGGCCCAAAAAAAAGAGGTGGTGTGCCCCTTCTTGGAACCTTTATACACAATTGAGTATTGACACAATAGTTTTTTGACAAGCTCCCTGCATCTCTTTTTTAAGATTGTCCCCCATTATTGTTAAAATTTGTGCCATTAATCACGCAAAAAAATGAGGATTCAATGTGGGCCCAAAGTGAGCGCACATTACTCCGACAAATCGACCCAATTGCACTCATTGCCATTTGACAAATTATTGCAGCACCATTCACAATTATTCTGTCAATAGCTTAATGATCCATTAATATGGATGATTAAATTGTTAATGTTGGATAAGTTATTCAAAACTTAGCATATTAAAACTAAAACATCAAGTTAGAGGAAAACAATGATTAACAATTAAATTGACAACTCAATTTGTCAAATGGACTTGAATAAATAGAGAGGGACAGTATGTATGGTCTCTAGACGGAAAAATCAAAGCGAATCAAACTGTATTATAATGTGATCGACAATTAGTAAATTTATTTCAGTGTTTTTTTATCTAAAATTCGGATAGAGTGAGGTATCGTAGGGTGTAAAGTGAGATCCTAACCGTCATTTTAATTTGAGACAAGTCTTAAAAAAATCCCATAAATCTAAGACATACCAAAATAAAATTTGATTTGTCTGGAACACACTCTGATGAAAACCAAAAAAACTGACTTGGACTCAGACCCGGACTCGTGACTTGGACTCAGACCAACAAAACCAATTTTCAGTTTATATTTCATATATAAATGATCTTTAAAATAGTGCTCCTTAGATCCAAGAATTGTTTGAAGTTAAATTAACTGAATTGTATTAAAACAGACTTTATTCTTGATTATGCACATGAGAAATCCCACCTGACTTGAAAATAGTGAACAAGCTATGCTGGAAAGATGCACGCTGGTAAAACCCATGATAGTTAATGGTAAAAGTGAGTTCTTTTTCAGACCATTTGCTATTTCAACGAGAACTGACAAAAAAAATAAAATTAGAGCAGTCAATAAATATAATTATAATATAATTTTGTGAAGAACATTAAAATGTATTTGTATTTGCAAAATACAAGATGTAAATGAAAAATAATTTGGGACTATGATATAGTAACCAGATTCATGTTTCGAGTGGCGGTGACAGTCTCAGACCTTAATCAGAGCAGTTAGAAAGAAATAAAAAGGAACACAAAATTGCCATACCAGTCTACAAATGATCATTTTGAAGCCCATGGGCTTTCATTTGAAATATAGTCCTGAGTTTATTTATGAAAATCAACCCAGGGGTATTAAGTTAATTTTTTTTCTAATTCAAATTTGTTTGCATAATTTGATTTTTTTTTTCTTTTTTTGTGATTTGAAATCATAGATTAACAACTTTCACAAAAAAAATGTAAAATAACTGAAGGATTCGGCCTGACTCGGACTTGACTCGGCTTGACTCGGACTAACTTGACCTGAAAATCAGATAACTCGGCCGAGTCAAACACTATTCAACCGAGTTTTGATGAAAAAATCGCATGAGCACGAGACTCACGTGAAACTCAAATCGGACCCGACCGATACCAAGTTGACTCGGCCGAGTTTCCAAACCAAGTCTATTAACCAGAGTAGCCTCTAATTCTAGAATCTTAATTACACGAGAAAACCAAAAGCGGTAAATACAGTACAACTTGATACATGGGATTTGAAATAGTCAATATTTAAAGTGAAAAGTTCCGTTTCCAATTTGCTTGAGTCAGGTACCTGGGGTGATCTGAATTCACCTCCAGGGCCCCAAAAAAGCGAATATTACTCCAAAAATAAAATTGTTAAATCTTAGAAAGTGAAAAGTTCCGGACATCGTAATTG